>JARACY010000416.1:0-96804 GCA_029255725.1 Scrobipalpa atriplicella
TCACAGTTATACGAAAATGCAGCTTTTACTCATTCGTGTATTTTCTAATATTAAAGACAGTATAATGAGTATTTGTATGCAATACTTGTAACGATATATTAATAAAAACGTCTATAAAAATCACAACAAAATCAACCTATTATCCTATTCTTACGTCTTTGGTTTAGGCCGACTTTGAGTAAAATTCTGTCTGTTTTATATGTCAAAGTGTCACGAACATCCATGTTGGATAACCATTATTTTACACTTCTACAGGTACACATAAATTTTATAAGTTTATATTACATTGATTAGATTTATGAGGTCATCAGTCAAGTTATAAGATGTGTTTACATGCTGTCATACTTATTTAAAAGTTGTTACAAGACGATGATACGGCACAACACAACAATAATACTACATTGCATCTTTACTTTGTTGGCACAACACAACAATAAATACAACATTGCAATTCTAGTTTGTCATATCATAACGGAAGTACTTTTATGGCAAACAATAAGTTGGAAAGTAAAACTAAATATCGACTTTTTGTTTTTAGGTCGTGATTTCTGCCTGACATTCACACGTTATAATATATTAGAAAGGAATATGCAAATATTAAATTAGTTTAGTATCTACAATCAATGCCGACATCGGCTATCTAAAACTGACATAGTGAACTGAACAACAAACTCATATAAAACTATAAAATTAAATGAATATAGACGGACGGGTCTCACACAAATAAGTGCAATAAATAAAAGTAAAGCAATAAAAGGAAAGCAAATTGACCAGCAATAAACATTGTAAAATATTTACTGACACCTCGTTCGTTACTGACAATCGATCATTTCCTGGATCGCCTGTAATTAGAAGATTCTTATTTACACTTGTTGTGCAATTTACAGCTGCATCAAAGGAAAAAAATATATTGCGATGCGTAGAATGATGTCGTTATGTTTTTGATTTATACTTTTGTCCTACAATAAAAGATTGGGGTCAGATCTTTTACGACTGTCATGAATTATCTAGGAAACAGATACAGCAGTAAAATACAAGTAAATATTATAATATTACGCGAATATATTTTGAATACAACAGTCACTATGTACAGCCTTCTTAACAAATGCAATAAATCCGTATAGGTACGTCAACTTTCTCTGTAAGACATAATTTCACCGAAAATTAATTTTATAAAAAATGAATTCTTGAATCAACAGCTCTTGACAGTGCGTGTACAAATGAGCCATTTTCGCACCCGTTAAGACTGAAATTGAGCGCTTCTTTTCGCCAAGAAACGTATAAAATGTATTACGTTTCCAGTATATCTCGCAAGATATATTACGGCTACTGGTACGCTTAAATGTTCTTCTCGTTTAAGCGACAGCTGATTTATTTCAGTACTGGCTGGTTGACGAATTGTCGCGCGTTTTGACTGCGCTACGTGAAGCGTGACCGAATGGGATGTGAAATTTTGAGGTCACCGACTTATTACTACGAGCCGGAAGATGTTTTTTTACAAAGCTTTCTGTGTTTCGTGGGGCCGTGGAAAGTGCCTTTGAGATTCTGGGTAAACTAATTCAATCTTTGATTCAGTTTTGTTCAACTCTGGTGCTAGAATAAACTCTGGTGCTAAAATAGAATCAAGGGCAAACAGTTTGCATTGCATATAAAAACACAAAGGCAAATATCTTTTCAAAATTATAGTATGATGACGACCTCATTAGGGACAAATATCACATTAAGATGAAACAAAAAAACGAGCGAAAGTACTATCTCTACAAGCGAGCGTTGTTCATTTGTTTCAACCCGAAGTTTATTACAGTACGTACAGTTATTAAAGCATGTTAACACAACACACAAGGCATACAATTAAACAGTCAGACAGACAAGAAAAGAGAGTGTTATGATGGGTAAGTAATTGTAGAGGCCGAAAATGAACATTACTTTAGATGGGCCAAGTTTTTATTCTCCTGTGTTTGTTTCTGTAGTTTTTAATGGGGTGTCTTAAAATAACTTTGTGAAGGTGCCTTCATTTTATCTCGAGTTTGTAACTAGCGTCTGGTGAGTGTATTTTTTGTTTATGTGTCAATTTGTAAAACTAATGGAGAGTATTGCTTTGTTCAAAAATAACTTTGTCATAACTTAGGCCATGCGCAGTCGCAATAAATACGGTTAATTCTACTTTGTTAAGCATTAACTCGTTCGCAATGGTGGTCTACGTACGAGCGGACGAGTAACTATGTAATGTATGTCGCTGTGAGTGTTATGGATCCCGCCTCTACTGTGCGTTATGTGCAATGAAATTGTCCTCACTTGTGCACTTTGTCCCAGTCATTATCTCCCCAAACAAAAAGCCCCACCACAATAAAGGCAGTGTTCACGAATAAGGTCCGAAGATTACACAGTTCCGAATAAGGCGCAAACGCAGCCCGAAATGGACACCTTGACTAATCGACACACGAGCGGGCGAAATGGGATGACTTGCCACGCCAGTCGCCACATAGGAAATGCGTGGTGACGGTCAAAGTCCTCACCAAGGAGATAAACGCCACGCCACGTAAATATACACGAGTAGGTTTATTCCCATTATGACATGATTTGTAACTGAGAAGTACTTATTCAGGATTGATTATGATCTAAATTAGCAAAATATAACATTTCAAAGGCAGTCCAATCTTCTGAAGGATTTATAAAATAGATAAATCCTTGAAAATTGCGCTTTCATACGAGAGTAGTTTATTTAACAATAAACCTTTATTTACTCAAAGATACGGCACTAAAAGTTTTGTACCTAAATTTGGAGCTGTATAAACCGTAAAAATGGTTCAAGCACAACAATAACAAGGTTTATGTTTTGTTATAAAAGCGTTATAAATCGAAGGACCGAAACTATGAATTTTAATCTACCCTCTACCCAAATAACCTTCGTCTCAATGTCTTAGCTTTCAGCAATAGAAATTATAGGCACTTAAAATAATGTCATAAAATTAACGTTTGCATTTGAAAAAGCTTGTCTTGTGAAAAAAGAGATGTTTTGTTTTGTGTTATAAAAAACACAAAAAACACACTACACGATTACAACACAAAGTAACATGCATGTTCCCATCATAAAAGTCATGCCTTTGTCCTCGGCTATCTGGGTAGAGGGTAGATTAAAATTCATAGTTTCGGTCCTTCGATTTATAACGCTTTTATAACAAAACATAAACCTTGTTATTGTTGTGCTTTGAACCATTTTTACGGTTTATACAGCTCCAAATTTAGGTACAAAACTTTTAGTGCCGTATCTTTGAGTAATAAAGGTTTATTGTTAAATAAACTACTCTCGTATGAAAGCGCAATTTTCAAGGATTTATCTTTTATAAATCCTTCAGAAGATTGGACTTGCCTTTGAAATGTTATATTTTTGCTAATTTAGATCATAATCAATCCTGAATAAGTACTTCTCAGTTACAAATCATGTCATAATGGGAATAAACCTACTCGTGTATATTTACGTGGCGTGGCGTTTATCTCCTTGGTGAGGACTTTGACCGTCACCACGCATTTCCTATGTGGCGACTGGCGTGGCAAGTCATCCCATTTCGCCCGCTCGTGGTGTCGATTAGTCAAGGTGTCCATTTCGGGCTGCGTTTGCGCCTTATTCGGAACTGTGTGTAAATCTTCGGACCTTATTCGTGAACACTGCCTTTATTGTGGTGGGCTTTTTGTTTGGGGAGATAATGACTGGGACAAAGTGCACAAGTGAGGACAATTTCATTGCACATAACGCACAGTAGAGGCGGGATCCATAACACTCACAGCGACATACATTACATAGTTACTCGTCCGCTCGTACGTAGACCACCATTGCGAACGAGTTAATGCTTAACAAAGTAGAATTAACCGTATTTATTGCGACTGCGCATGGCCTAAGTTATGACAAAGTTATTTTTGAACAAAGCAATACTCTCCATTAGTTTTACAAATTGACACATAAACAAAAAATACACTCACCAGACGCTAGTTACAAACTCGAGATAAAATGAAGGCACCTTCACAAAGTTATTTTAAGACACCCCCATTAAAAACTACAGAAACAAACACAGGAGAATAAAAAACTTGGCCCATCTAAAGTAATGTTCATTTCGGCCTCTACAATTACTTACCCATCATAACACTCTCTTTTCTTGTCTGTCTGACTGTTTAATTGTATGCCTTGTGTGTTGTGTTAACATGCTTTAATAACTGTACGTACTGTAATAAACTTCGGGTTGAAACAAATGAACAACGCTCGCTTGTAGAGATAGTACTTTCGCTCGTTTTTTGTTTCATCTTAATGTGATATTTGTCCCTAATGAGGTCGTCATCATACTATAATTTTGAAAAGATATTTGCCTTTGTGTTTTTATATGCAATGCAAACTGTTTGCCCTTGATTCTATTTTAGCACCAGAGTTTATTCTAGCACCAGAGTTGAACAAAACTGAATCAAAGATTGAATTAGTTTACCCAGAATCTCAAAAGGCACTTTCCACGGCCCCACGAAACACAGAAAGCTTTGTAAAAAAAACATCTTCCGGCTCGTAGTAATAAGTCGGTGACCTCAAAATTTCACATCCCATTCGGTCACGCTTCACGTAGCGCAGTCAAAACGCGCGACAATTCGTCAACCAGCCAGTACTGAAATAAATCAGCTGTCGCTTAAACGAGAAGAACATTTAAGCGTACCAGTAGCCGTAATATATCTTGCGAGATATACTGGAAACGTAATACATTTTATACGTTTCTTGGCGAAAAGAAGCGCTCAATTTCAGTCTTAACGGGTGCGAAAATGGCTCATTTGTACACGCACTGTCAAGAGCTGTTGATTCAAGAATTCATTTTTTATAAAATTAATTTTCGGTGAAATTATGTCTTACAGAGAAAGTTGACGTACCTATACGGATTTATTGCATTTGTTAAGAAGGCTGTACATAGTGACTGTTGTATTCAAAATATATTCGCGTAATATTATAATATTTACTTGTATTTTACTGCTGTATCTGTTTCCTAGATAATTCATGACAGTCGTAAAAGATCTGACCCCAATCTTTTATTGTAGGACAAAAGTATAAATCAAAAACATAACGACATCATTCTACGCATCGCAATATATTTTTTTCCTTTGATGCAGCTGTAAATTGCACAACAAGTGTAAATAAGAATCTTCTAATTACAGGCGATCCAGGAAATGATCGATTGTCAGTAACGAACGAGGGTGTCAGTAAATATTTTACAATGTTTATTGCTGGTCAATTTGCTTTCCTTTTATTGCTTTACTTTTATTTATTGCACTTATTTGTGTGAGACCCGTCCGTCTATATTCATTTAATTTTATAGTTTTATATGAGTTTGTTGTTCAGTTCACTATGTCAGTTTTAGATAGCCGATGTCGGCATTGATTGTAGATACTAAACTAATTTAATATTTGCATATTCCTTTCTAATATATTATAACGTGTGAATGTCAGGCAGAAATCACGACCTAAAAACAAAAAGTCGATATTTAGTTTTACTTTCCAACTTATTGTTTGCCATAAAAGTACTTCCGTTATGATATGACAAACTAGAATTGCAATGTTGTATTATTGTTGTGTTGTGCCAACAAAGTAAAGATGCAATGTAGTATTATTGTTGTGTTGTGCCGTATCATCGTCTTGTAACAACTTTTAAATAAGTATGACAGCATGTAAACACATCTTATAACTTGACTGATGACCTCATAAATCTAATCAATGTAATATAAACTTATAAAATTTATGTGTACCTGTAGAAGTGTAAAATAATGGTTATCCAACATGGATGTTCGTGACACTTTGACATATAAAACAGACAGAATTTTACTCAAAGTCGGCCTAAACCAAAGACGTAAGAATAGGATAATAGGTTGATTTTGTTGTGATTTTTATAGACGTTTTATTAATATATCGTTACAAGTATTGCATACAAATACTCATTATACTGTCTTTAATATTAGAAAATACACGAATGAGTAAAAGCTGCATTTTCGTATAACTGTGACTTATAATGACAAGGCCATTCCGGTTCTTCGGAATTTTAATCACATAATTTGTGCATGACTTTTATGATGGGAACATGCATGTTACTTTGTGTTGTAATCGTGTAGTGTGTTTTTGTGTTTTTTATAACACAAAACAAAACATCTCTTTTTTCACAAGACAAGCTTTTTCAAATGCAAACGTTAATTTTATGACATTATTTTAAGTGCCTATAATTTCTATTGCTGAAAGCTAAGACATTGAGACGAAGGTTATTTGTGCTTTCATATGAATGTTACAACCTTACAACTTTCTCGCCCTATACAGCCGGATGTCTTACTTAGGTACTATACAACCTAAGGGTCGTATTTATAAACAGCTCTCAAGAGTGACAGCGAGTTTCAGTCTGTATCAGAAATGACATATCAGTACAAAACGACCTGTCAAATCCAAACTTAATATTGCTCTCAATCTTATTATTATTATTATTATTAAACAGTTTATTGCACACATGAACATACAGAGGACACAAACATAAAAAAACAATAGCACAACAGGTACAGCTTATCTCTAAAAAGAAATCTCTTCCAGCTGACCTACGGTAGTGAGAGAGCATAAGTGTAATCTTAAGATCGCTTTATAAATACGAGCCTAAGTGTTTACCCAAATCTATAACAGACAAAAGGAAACAAGTGACAGATTTGTATGTTACGATTGGTAAAAATCTTTTGGTAAAACATTCGCTTCCGTTTCTGCAACATTTTTATGGTTGGTAGGAAATCATTTGTCCGCTATCTCACTAATCAATGTGACAGCCTGACGGAGTATGTTTGCTTACATAATATTATGTACTTGTTCACTCTTTTCTTGAAAAGGTCCTGGTTATAGCGTTCCAGAAACAGAACTATCATTCTGAGCTGGATCCATATCGATGAATTTGAATATCTCTCCCTCTGGAGTCTGGGTGTTGATGGGTGGGTTGGGTAGTATCACAGCATTTGGATACGAGAAATCCTAGTCGAAACTTAACTTTGATTTGTAAAATTTCTATGAACAAAAATTAGGCTCCGTATTCACTTTATCACAACCTTCGTCTCATTACCTTCATTATGTTGAACAATTTATCTTCAATAAAATATGTACCAGACCTTTCTCCCTCTGTACCAATCTATAGAACATCTAATCATAGTGTGTGTGTTCCTTTGATTTATGTAGCTCAGTGGAGAGTCGAACACTCAATTTATATACCGCGATAGTGTCAACTCTACCTGGTGATTATCATCTACACTGTGGCCGGTGTACGGTTGGGTTTGTCATAGAGTTGTGTAAGTTTTTGTTTTGTACCATTACTATTGTTTTTTTTTTGTACGTCAATGGTCAATTTCACTTCTTTATCAACACAAATTTAAATTAAATTTAAATCTATAAAAATCTTTCCCTATTCTACTTAAAATGGCCTTCAGTTCGGATTGAATTCGACATCGATCAGTCAAAAAACCAACAACCGTGTGCATAAAAAATTATCACGACAGCTAAATAAAATATGCTCTAACAGCGGCTAACATGGTCGTCAGTAGGAAACAGGGTTACCACACTAACGATCAAAATAAACAAACTTACGTAATGTTGGCCCGACTGACAGCTGACCGTGACTTCTTGCAAATTGGTGCTGATTTTATTGTGACGAGACGAGACCACAGAATTCATAATGGGTACGTGACTTCTAGACTAAACAGTATGAAAGCTCTTATGAAACAACAAAAGTTGATTGTTTCAAAAGGTCACATTGTTGCTGCGACTACCGTAGTTATGGTGTCAGACAGACTAAACGGTTTTTTGAAAAAAGCACCTAAGTCTGCGCTTCTACAGGATACACCAAAACTTGAATATTTTTACCGCTGATTTCACCAACGAAATTGAGTTTCTACCTTTCTACGGACCAAGATTTGTTATCTACCATAAAGTCCGAATAAGGGATGTCGTAGAGATAACTCTTTTAGGACATAACTACGCGAGACCAAACTTCGCCAGCATTAACCAAATATCTAAACTTTCTTATACCTTAACAAAACCAGTTACATTTGAAGCATGTTGATATTTTAACTGTATAGTAAC
Organism: Scrobipalpa atriplicella; assembly: GCA_029255725.1. Taxonomy (NCBI): domain Eukaryota; kingdom Metazoa; phylum Arthropoda; class Insecta; order Lepidoptera; family Gelechiidae; genus Scrobipalpa; species Scrobipalpa atriplicella. Next base: position 8,116 of record JARACY010000416.1, read on the forward strand.
CTTGTATCGCAGATAATGTTAGAGCTGGTAACGTGATACCATCGGCCGATCTGTCATCAGAAGTGGGATGAATAAATTAGAAGCCTTTGCTCGTTGACAGTCTATTTGTGGTGTTGGTTTTCTTGGAACATAAGAGATATGGAGAGTAAAATATTGTGTAGCTTTGGATTCTAATCATGGTTTCTGTAATTTAATTAAAAATAATCTCTCTCACTATATGAAGACAAAGTAATAGTAGACGACAGGATACGCCCATCGTTTTATCAATTTAGAACTCGTATATTAAAATAAATTGAAATTTTGTATTAATAAAGCCTAGGTGGATATTATAAACGAATTTTACGACAGTTTTAATAGTCGGTTTTACGAGGGTAATCTTACAGACGCGTCCTGACCACAGTGCTCTAAAAACTTGAACGGTACACAAACACGGTGATTAAATTATTAATTTTGGATGTAATAAATATTGGGTTTTTGAAATTGGATGGGTGTACAATGAGAGAGGCGGGTGGGTTGACAGCCGATCCATCACGCTGGTTACTACCGGCACAACTCAGCAGCTTCCGCCCAATCAGGCCCTGGTCGAGTCAACGCCCGCTAAGTGAAATTGTAGACGAGTGAAATAGTCTACACAGCGTACAATCAAAGCAAATAAAACTTATATTAATCACCATACAAAGTATTACCTCTCACAATGGACGAGGTGAAATCCCCAAATTGTTTTTTGCGAAGTGTTTTTTGCATGATGCAATTACGGTTAACGATTCAGCTCAAGTTCAATATCTCGAGGCATGTATTTATTGAACTTGCTCCGGATTTTAACGGTATTGGAATTCGGCTTTCTAATGCGCTTTGTCGTGAGGTTTCTATACACTTGTCTTGTCGATAAGCTGAGGGGCTTGTTATCTGATTTTATCGACAAATCGAGACAAAAATTATGAGCGCGTCATGTTGCTTTTGAATTTTGAATTTGTGCATCTTTGACCTCTCATGAGTTCTGGGAACGAGGCAGTGTTTCAAGTCATTATGATGTGCTTAACTGTTGTGCCAAATCTGATAAAACAAACTGCTTAAGAGATTACAACTGACACATTAGCATTGCGTTTTGAGAAAACATTTAACGGTTGCTTTTTGAGTCTAAACAGAAATCTAAACATCTCTGCGTTGTTGACCATTAAAATTACCTAAATGGTCTTTTAAGGCTTTCCTTTGAGGAATTTTGCAAAACGTGTTTCACGGATTCGCTAAATACTCTAATGAATACTCCTCGACAACGCGGAAATTCACACAACAGTGCTGCTTGGAATTCGACGTTCAAAACGTACAATGTATGGAAAATAATCGAGGATTCGGGAAAAAGTCAAACCACTGTTGACACGACCGCACCGCACGTTAAGCCATTGAAAAAAATACATTTGTACATTACCAACAAAAGCGGCGGGTGAATGTTTAAATAACTGTCAAAGCTATCGTGTTTTTGTCAGTGGAAATCTCGTTAAAACCGAGAGGAATGCACAAAAACGGGCATTCATTTAAACAGCTGTCCGTTAAAAAGATAAAATAAAAGGTCCTGGCGTCGTGTGGTGGATATGCAAACGAGAGAGCTTGCCAAAACCTGACCGAACGGTACCATATGCAGTGGGGTTACGTATCGTCCTTATTTCAATGATTACCTTCATAAAGCTTGAGTAACTAGTCTGTTTCGACGAATTGAATGAATTTTGTTCTGTTTTTGATTGTGTCGGAGAAATCAGAAAAGAAAGTCACTTCAGTGAAAACTTTTCAAACGACAAAATAATAAAATCTAGTCCGTGTTAAAGGTTCACTTCAAAAGAGGAGTTTCATATACAAATTGTTAACCGTCCTGGTTTATTGGGCTAAATTCCTTAGCGTATCATATATATAACTCGCACAATGATACTCGAATTGGCGTGAAGGACGAAACGAAACCATCTAAGACCGCGTGCATATCATTTGAAGCATTTCAATTGCGAATTGCTCGTCTCGACCTTCACTTTGTCATCAATCATTCGTCTCATCATTTTGCATGCTTTTTGTGGGGTGTCTTCACTGCTATTTATATTCATTTACTCATTATCTCGTTAGATCTTATTTTAAAATCGTTTATTATTATTTAAAATAGTCTTTTAAAATTGAGTGTATCATTTCATAGTTCCTTTACAATGAGGGGTTTTTCCGTATCCGTATCTTCTACATGGCCGCACAGAGCGAGGCAAATAGCGATTCCATACTAGCAGGAGAGAGAGTCACTGCGACAATGATACACTAATGTTGGACATCAATCATCTCACCTCACAAGTTTATATTCTGCATCTATGTCAATGCCAGGCTTAGATGCCAGCGCCTATCGCGTCTCGAGGTCGGCCCCAACTATCCATTGACTGATGATTTGCAATTTCGCAGACCTCTTTGTCGAGCCACGAACGAGGTAATTTAGGACTATCGCTTCGCTTTCACTGCTTGTTTTATGGACAACCTTGTCCTACACCTACTGGCAGACGGTGTAAGACGGGGATTTATCGCCTCAACAATCAGGTACCGCATACCAGTCCGAGATAGTGAGTCCGTTATTACAAAGGACTGGTTCGTCATTAATTATGAAATCAGGTTTCCCTTTCATCTCCCAAAGCCTTGTTTAAACACGGGCCCACTCGTTAAAGCGTCAAAAACGACAGCAATCATGACGTCTCCGAGATTGGAAGGCACGGTTCCCGGTAAAACACTTGTGATTTCGCAACCGACAACTGTTGGCGTCTTCAGTTGGCGAATTATCAATTTTAAAATTACCGCTTTCGATATCATCGGTTATTACCGTCTGTCTTTTATTGACCGCCTAAGGGTATGCTCAGAGTTATTAATCAATTTAAGGTGGCTTTCTCCAGAGGTGAGGTATTGTTGCCTCTTTGGGCGAGGTGCTATGTATAGTAAGGTTCATTACTCAAACCTGTATGTGGAAATTTATGGAGCGTATAAAATTAGTTGACCGTGTAGGCTTGATAGCAAAGTCCATATTTTCGTTCGACGAAAGTTGTACGCAAGAATTTTCTCTACATAATTTATACCTCCAAACCTATAGAAAGTTCGATTCCATTACATTTCTAAATTTACTCCTGGTAATACGTGTCTATTTAACGTAGAATCTGTTTATTTTTCAAAGTTTTAAATTGTATCTAGTTGGGCAAATTCACTTGCAAATGTCGTCTACTTTTGTGTTACTTGTCCTCACACTAAAAGCCCTGTCGCAAGCACTTATTTTTTTGACTCGTGAATTTCATCCAATCTGCACGCTTCTTTGACTTTCACACCTGGCCACCATCTTCCAGGTGTACCAATACCAACCACCCTACGCAATTCCGCGATCAGTCGGTCAGATTTCTCTACCTGACGGATGGTTGCCCCCGTCTCTTTAGTAGGTCTTTCTGTCTTTATCTTCAACTTCTTTTTCGTCAGCTTTTTGTCTTGTTTTTACAATGCCTTCATTTTTAGCTATTGTTTGCGGTTCTTGTCGTTTTTGTTCACGCTTCTTTTGTTTCACAGTTATTTTTTTATTGAAAGTTAATAAGTGTTCGTCGATCAATCGTAATTTGATATCTTACCTACTTGCTAACCATATTTGAATACTTGTGTATAACATATAACAATAGTCTTGAATCAGTGAAAGGCAACGTTTGTAAAAGGATGATTGAAACACTATTGATATGACACAAGTATCTTCATACAATTATTATCTCCAATGATGAAATTTACAAAAGCTTTAACTGCCCAAAGGTCGTAATATATTTTCGCAAAGGCTGCGTTTATTAAATAAAGTCACGAAGATTCGATAAAGTGCTTTTAATGTCCGAATAATGGACTTTTTCTTGCTAAAAGCTTTTCTTGTTGATCTTATCAGAAGATAAATGGTTTCTTCATCATTGACTCTTCATAATCATATTCTTATGGAAAATACTGTCCGTATGTACCTACAGGGTGTGATATACATTCATATTCTTTTTCATCAATGGTTGCAGATTTTTTAACAATGTGCTCTTTTCTCTTCTCTGTTTAATTAAAGTAGGTATTTCTCTTTCACAAAAGGGAAAAAGCATATTAACTGGCCAAGAATGGGCAAAATGATTATTAGGCATTTTTTTACCTGAAATAAGACTTGCCACAGGCTGGGCCGCTGATTCATCTTTTAATCCTCAGATAATTTTAAAGTTTCATTTCGATCAGATTGTTTCAACAGGATGGCATTTATTTCGTTTTAACATCAGTGATAACTGGGTTAAGTTATTCCCCTGCCAAAAGACATGAGGCTACATAACGATATCGTTTTCGGATTTCATTCCGATTTTAAAATCCATACTTTATTGTTTTTTTTTTTGTGTAAAATTTGGTGAATCCCATTTCACATTATCGTCATTTTGTTTTCGGGCGGTGAAATGTTCATTGATTTAAAGATTGGTATCCCTTGTGATAATGGCTTCTTTTTCGCTTTTTATTTGACTTGTTTTATGTAATTACTTAAACATATTTTTCGAGACTTTTTTGTTCTTAATTTTATTTTGTATTTATTTATTATTCATCCATCGAATAGTCCCATGACTATTCCGTTATCAGTTTTTTCATCTACCGACTCTCTTGCTTGAATTTTGTACTTGACCTCTTCTTCTTCTCAACTGTTCAGATATTGCTATCGATTCATGTTGAGCAAGATTTAACTAAATCTTAACAAAAATTGTTGTCTTTTTTGTTCTCTCAGGATAGAAATAGACAATGTGAGTAACCATTTTCCAGTCCAGATTTAGTGATTTTGTGCGCATAAGAATCAATACCATTAAATATTATATCAGACATCCAACCTCATATGTTCACATTACCATACAACACTGCAGCGCACGACGCCATACTTATCTCATATAATAATTGCGAGTTTAGCGCTCGTTCAGTCTAATTAGCAATTCCAATATGAGCTGAGTCAGCTGCAGTTACTCGACGACTGCAGTCTTAGCGCTGACGGTTAGGACATGCAATGGGAGGTTACAATTACTAGAGTCGCTATGTCCTTAGAATCTCCAGAACATTCGGTGTCCTTTAATTAAAATTTGAAAATTGTCGTAAGAGTGTAATTTATTAACTAAGTCGTTTTACCTGGTAGAGAAAAAAAATTATGCTCACGAATCTCTTTACCAGTTTATGTATTGTAAGATCTAGCACCTGTAAACAAAACCATCTTTATATTTGTCTGTTGTCGCCTGGGCAAAAATACGAAATTCTAACTAGTGTTACCTACATCAAATGCTGCACGTAAAGCTACTCATAAACAAGTAGCATCATAATAACTTCCATATCCTCCAACCGAGCACTGATTTTGCCGTAGTCTAGTAACACCACGGAACTGTGTATTCGCACCTAGCTCAGCTAGTGGATCGATTATCCCGCAGCAGTCTAGACGCAATATGCAATTGCACTGTCAATACATAAATGAATTTTAATGGGCCCCATTAGCGACGGAAAACAACGGGTAAACTGCCTCGCGACATGCATGTGGAGTGTGTAAGCTCTTTGTCAGTTATAGTGTCCTGGTACTTGTAATAAAAAGATAGTTAAAGCTTGTAGTATGGCGAGCAGGAAAAAAGGAAAGGGTCAATCTAGGTCATAATATAGGAGCTAAGGCCCGTATTTATAATCAGCTCTCAAGAGTGACAGCGAGTTTGAGTTCGTATCAGAAATGTCATTCCAGTACAAAATTACCTGTCAAATCCGCACTCAATATTGCTCTCAATCTTGAGATCGCTTTATAAATACGAGCCTAAGTCATCACTAACTTTGGGTTTAAGTTTCGTATTCATGAATCGATCTCAAAATTGAGAGCAATATTAAGTATGGATTTTTCAGGTTGTTTTGTACTAAAATTACATTACTGGTACGAATTTAAACTCGCTGTCACTCTTGAGAGCTGTTTATGAATACGGGCTTTAGAGTATTTTTTTTGCGTAATCAATCATTGATAAAAAATCACATTGTATTACCCGAAAGAACGAGAAATATAGGTAATAGGAACTTGTCGGAAATGAATGTAAACTACATATCTAAAATAACCAACCGCAATAAAAAGTAAATTTGACAAGTTAATACAAGCAGAGAATTAAGCTCATAATATAACACCTTAGAGACAATGAAGTGTAAGGAGAACCTTCCTTCCTAAACATGTCACACATGCAAATATCAGTCAGAATTTCACAATAGAGTGAGGATTTCATGAACTCGTCCATACAAAGCCTGCGAACACCGTTAGGCAGCTTGTATGGAGCCGCAAGAAGTTAGTTAGCCTAAGGAATGGTTGCCGAGAACACTAGTGCTGAATATAGTACAACGGGATTCAGCCCGTCTAAGGGACAAAGAGTAACTTCCTGGTTTCTCTGCAGCCATAGTTATTTAGGATTATTTATGAACGTTCTATAATGATATTTTAGGGGTTAAGTCTCAGTTACATTGGATTCCTTATTTATACATAAAATAGTTTTGCCAAGATATCTTTCAATTTATATTTTTTTAAAGAAGTTGCTATTAGCCATGAAATCGTATTTGGATACTGTTTTATTTACTTCTCCATTCGTGAACTCGTCTAATGGGAAGTTCAACTTCTATAACAAATCTGTACAATATACGGAGTGTAAGGGACAGCGTACTGAAAACTGAAAGGCGTTGCTCGGACAACGAAGCTGAAAAACTATCACCAGGAAATTCTATCAACAGGGAATTTCCTTCAGGAAATGTTTTTTTTACTTTTCTATACAAAATGACCACCTCGATCAGACAGTTTTTATGGGAAAGCCATTTTGTTTTAATTTCCTGAAAGGTTTTACAGCTGATAGTTGTTCAGTTTCATTGACTGAGCAACACCTTTCAGTTTTCGGTACGCTGTCCCTTACACCCGATATAACTCTACAAGCGCTATACATTACATTAACAAGGCTCTATACATCGAAGTGAAATTACAATCCGCAAGCAAACGGTAGCAAATAGCAATTAGCAGTGGAGAGTGGAGAATAATAATAATAATAACCTTAGTCTTTGCTCTGTAGATCATTTTTCCCTCGTTACTAAGATTTATCTAGCTAGGATGTTTTTAACATGTTCACTGCAGATAGCTTTTGCTACTGTGTCAAGAGCAAGGAAATAAAAAGCTTTTTTTAAATTAATAACTTGACCTTGAGTGTTGTAAAATAAATACCTAGAGTATATTATTTCGACTAAAAGTAGGAAAGCGCCATATTTTTTTCGGTTGCTTGTACATATTGCAGTGACAACAACAATTTAGAAATTTCAAAACACATGTTTTTAACGTAAAATATAGAGCGAAACAAGTTCTTCTCATGTATCTAAAGTGTGAAAAGACTTGGCTCTACGTGCCACCCGCACCCTCCCATTGTCACGTTATCCAATATCCTTAAAAACACCATTTACCTTAGACTAGAGTTAACCTAGAAAGCCTTCCGCTTAGGTACATATAGGGGGTTACAAAAACAGAAATTAAGTTGCTGTGGAAGAGTTTAGTCAAATGAAAATTGACAAATAAGTTTTAAAACTTTTGTTTCGTGCATGCAGTTGACTTAACGTGGTTTGTATAACAAAATCGTTAATCAACGTTACTAGATGTAGTAATAGTTATACAGAAGGTTATGTTGTGGCTTTTATGCTGTAGATTTTATACTGAGACTTCAATTTTGTTATGCTAAACTGGACCTTAATGCAAATCGTCGCTGCATATTCTGTGGACATGAAAGGCGGATAAAAGAATAATTTGCGCCATATAAAGCTGCATATTAAGTGCCCTCTCTCCCCTGCCTCCCCAACGCCCATATACGGGTACCACTCTTGCCCAACCTACTCTCAACTTTTACAGTTTCTTACATAACCTCGATGCGTCTTAATGAAGTCGTGTTCGTTTTTACAACAATACTCGCATGAAGTTTTTTTTAATGCGAAACGAATTTCGTGGAAAGATGCAATTTTATAAATTTCTCCGTGTATGGTATGGTTAAATCAAACAAGATTTATCGGTTGGAAATTAAGATGATATTTTGGACGTAACCACAGGTTATTTTAACATAGATGCAAATTATCGTATAAGTAACATTTTATTAAATATAGTTGTTTCGGCGTCCTTTGTGTATAATTTTAAGGAATAAACTTGGATTTAATGACTTTATTTTACCTTCGATAGTTTACACAGAATCGCCATTAAGCAGTATTTATACTAAGTTATTGCGATTTCTGCAAATTTGACATTTACAAGATTGCTACTTGTATGACGTGACTGCTGAATAAAGATGAGGTATACCTAGGTAGGTAGGTAGGTGTAGGTAGTACATACAGTAGGTAGGATGACTGTTTTATTTATTACCTGATAGTTGATAAAAATTATAACGTTATTTATTCTGTAGTTCTTAAACCTTCGAATGTAATGAAATGACATCCGTCCGCGGGAAGAGTTGGGGTGGTGCTATTCTGGGATCACTTCACGCATGTTCGAAAAATTGGTCTTTCATCTATGCTTTGCATACTCGTTTATTTGTTTCTCACTATAATATTCTACTCGTTTATTTGTTAAATGCTCTCACTTTATAATTAAATGATATTGGAAAGTGAAAACCCAAACAAGCCCACCTTATTTCCGCACTACACAAAAACCCCTTTCAAATCATCGTGCGTTTTAAAGGGAGCAATTTTAACAACAATCAGTTAATGGCTTTCAAAATCCAATTACTATGGGCCTTCAAAAAGTTAAACACTTCCTTTTAACCATTTAAAATGTTTGAGTTAAACATAACTACGGATTCTACAAACATGTGTATTGAAATTGCATCAGGGCTGGGTGACACGAAAAATTAACAGGTTAAATTTACTTAATTTCTGTAATGATTCATTAATTTTAATACCCACCATGGATATCATAAAATATATTTTTAATATCATCAGTAGGTACAGTAGGCTGCAGAAGTGCATACCTAGTAGTCTAGTACCACCTCAAACGATTGAAGTTTTCTTGGAAATCTATGTAGCTATTGAATACCTGAAAACCTATATCGCAAAATTCGCAAATAAAAATAAAAGTAGGTATAAGACTGCCCTGTCAATTTTGACTTTTTTTTTTTAACTTACAATTTGCTCAACACAAGCTTCTCAAACTAACCTACTCTTCTAAGTAAGTTTACTGGACTGCACTTTGTGAAAGTCAGCTTAAGTAATCCTCAAGTACTTTTGACATGCAAGTTGTTGTTGTTTAGTCTCAGCTAGCCGAGTGAAGTGCACTTAGCTAAAGTCTAATTTTAACTCAAGATTTTTAAGTACCAAGTGGTTCAGTGAGTTTTGTTTCTTATAAATAATATTATGTGCTTATGAACTACTCATACATGTTGTTAAATATAATTAATGATTGTATATTTGGATAGTATTTCTCAAAATTTGATACATTAAAAAAACCGCGAACGAATGTCGTATGGAAAGTCGAGTTGTCAGTCAAAAGTTGAAAAAATAAACTAATGATTTTTATCTTTACAATGAAAGCTGCTGACAGTCTTAAAATGATGCAACTTTCAAGCTTTTACGAGGTGATTGTGGTAATTGTTATGCTTATGTTATGTGCAAGATAACTATCAAGTTAATGTTTGATAACTATCTGTTTTCTAACCAGTGGCTATTATACAAATACGAACATTCCCATAAATACATGTTTAGCTAAGTACTCTGATATTGGTAAAGTCTAGTTTATTGAAACTATACTTATACGAGTACGTCATAAAAGAGAAATATGATCTTCCTTTAGCCAGTCTTCACAATGAACACTTTTCATAATATCGTCTTTGAACTGACACCAACGAAAACAACATTAACCTAAATAAATCCTCTTTTTCCACCGCACGTGCTGCTTGTTTGCATAACCACGAAACTGCTTCCATAATTTCCATTGTGCAGTGCCAATGGCCCTACCGATTTCACGCAGAGTCGCGGTTTGCGATCGACAAAAAATATGTTTACGGCCCTTTGTGTGAGCCCTTTGAAAAAAGAACTTCGGTGAAGTTCGGTTATATAGTGTGACAGAGTTTTAAACGAACGTGACGAAAAAAGCAACTAACGCCGCCGCCATACCACCAACGCTATTTTTGACAGTTCTGGTATGCCAGCGGCCCCTCCCACGTTCATTTAAACCCTTGTCGTACTGTAGATTTTGTTTTGGTTGCATAACCCGTGGTCTGTGTTTAGTTTGGTGCAGTTCGGCCTCTGCGGCCTTGCTGCGGGCCGCGATGTGATGGATTGGTCATTTCGGTTCTGTTGTTCTTGCATGGGGTTGTGCTTTTACTGGTTTGCATGTTATGTTTATGTTACGTTGCTTTTGTTAGCTCACGCGTTTCCCATTTTCAAGTAAAGCTCACTGAAAGCAGCAGTTTAAAAAACATACAGGTTTCGTGCAAACTGATACTTAGAGATTGCTCAGTCAACGAAACTAAACCAATTTCACAAAGAAATTCTTCCAGGAACTGAAAATTAATTTTGATTTTCCCATACTAAATTTCCACTTCGATGAAACAATTTTATATGGGAAAATGAAAATATTTTGAAAAATTACTTTGTGAATGTTGTTATCGTTGACTTAGCATAACCTCTATCAGTTTGCAGCATGTTGGTTGTCCCTTACATCCCGTATTTCAAATAACAGTTTGAACTGTGAGCATGAAGTGAAGTTGCATAAAAATACCACAAGAGTTCGTCGCGTCGCGAACAAGTTGCTTTTTGCGAGTTTTCTCGCCACGTCTGGTGATCATGTCATGTCTGTACCTTTCCATCACGATCGGTGTCGCTTTTTGCTCGACCGTTATCGATCACCCCTTGCTTCGGACAGGTGACATTTAATTTGTGTAAATCAACGTTTTTGTCAGGCATGTCGAGACGCATTTATTTATACGCATCTTCACTGATTATCTTCATGTGTTTTTGCGTGTCGTTTGCTGAAATATCGGACTTTAATAGTATCACATGCAACATTTATAATTGAATGAAAAAACTCGTAAATGAACAACTTTTTGCCTTGTACATAAAGTACCTACATTGTAAATTTTAATTCGTGTGAACAAGTAGTTTCATTCGGCTTTATAATCTAGCTATTAATGACTGGTTTTATAAAAGCTGTAATTAAGATACTCTTAACAAGTATATAATCAGAAGTATTGGCTGCAACTTTGTTCACCTTATGATGACTATGAAAGTGACCAACATCATTACATGGACAATTTCGTTACCTGTGTTAGTTATGTTTTATAAACTAGTTTTATCAAAGATCTGTGGACGAGACCATATTTTTCCTTTCCACTTAAACTCTTGGCTAGGCAATAATGAAAATACATAGACTGGTTCTATTATGATACATAATGCTAATGCTTTTTATTATTCAGATTGTAGAGTACCATCCCAGTTAAAAACAATTTTCAAAAAAACAAAAACTATTCACCTTGTGAATGAACTATCCATACATGAGTGATTAACCCATTCCTAAATGAGAAGGATGTCGTCTAACAGCGCCGGAATGACCTGCATTGACCAGCTCTTAACAGTTTAACTGCCGCTAAAGCAGGAAACAGTTCGTAATTCGATAATTGCTTGCATGCCACGCAGGCCATGGGTCTTCTTTAGAACTTGGTCGAAGATTGCACTTTATAGAGCTAGCTGTTTTTAGACATCAGCAGAGTTGTAGATGAAATGTAATGAAATGGTTAAAACCAAAATATGTAGGTAGGTAGGTAGTGAGCGTAATTGAGGGAATTAATATAGCCTACAAAACTATAAATTGGGGATATGGCATCAACTGCTTATCTGAGGATAAGTTTAGCTGAATGATAGCAGCAAACTAACTAGGCGTTGGTCGATTCCACAAAGAACCGTTCGGCTTGCAACCATGCTACGCAACAGTTAGAAATCTAACTCCTTTAGGTAAGGGCTTCTGTGTGACCTCTCTTTATCGACTTTAATCTCAATCTGGACCAGGGTCGAAAAAAGAGAACAGATAACTAGCAATATCAACAATATCACATTAACGTAAGGAAAATATACCGTATGAAACAAGCTGTTATTCCCTTGCTACTTGCGCAGGAGTGACTGGCCTGCCAATTGCCTCTTCGCCGATTAGCGCTCGAATCAGATCGCTCTTGAGACCACTCGCATTTCCATTGAACATATCATAACTCGTTTGTTTTATGCGCGCAGTAAATAAATATTGAATTGCATTCGTATGCCGATCCGAATAGCTGTATTTTTGCAGTAGTCGATCGAATAGCTGGGTTTTAGTGTCTAGTTTTATGTCGGATAAGACGGTATGACCTAAGTGCGTCTTAGCGGAATTGAAAACGGAGGAAATGCAAAGACGGAAAACATTAAAGATTTATAAGCTATCTCGAATAGCTCGATTCTACAGTATCTATAAAGAAAAGTTTTTCATGGGAAGGAAACTCTTGCCATAAATTTCGTGACTGATTCAAAGTTAATCAACCACGTGCCTCATATATTTCAACCAGCAAACCACAACCTTTTGCGTGTCATAACCACTAAACATTACCTTCGGGAAACAGCTGTAGCTTTTAGTCTTTTCCGCGCAAACAAAATGAACGTTGAAACAATGAGCAGCTTTCGTGAACGTATCGATATGTTCTGTTATCGCGTTCAGACTCAATCAGCCCACAACTGGCACCAACATTGATATCCATTACCAGTTTTGAAGGTTACAACACTAGCTTGGGCGAGCCACAGTAAGCAATGGTTGATGCGGACGTGGCGCTTATTTGTGTGCGAAAGGGGCTGCCAAACAAATTTTATAGCGATGTAACTCCAGAAGTTGGACAAGTCACGATATTGTGTTATGTTAAACGTCCGATACACACGCGAATGTAACACTAACCGAACAGTTATGGCCTGAAGTATTGAACTTACAGGCTTTTGCTTCAGCCGAAACTGAAATATATTTCAGGATGGATTTATTGATATGGAAGCGGAAATGATTTTACTAATGGAGTGGATTTAATTACATTAACAGTAATGGAATTTTATATACGCTTCTTAACAAATTAAGGAACTTGTGGGAAATATTAAGGTAGAAAGAAATCGGAAAATTCAAGTGTTTTTGATTCAAGAGTCTGCAAGCTAAGATCTTCAAATCATCGATCAAGATCAAACCTTAACGCCAAAATTTCTTCATCAGGTCCGCGCTAAGCAATCCTCAAAATGACAATAGACAGAGCTGGTCTTCCACCGACTCCGAAAAGAGTCTCGTCCACTTACAGAAGCTACGACGAACTTGGCTTCATCGACAAAGCCAAGCCACTCCGCTATCGTCATGGAGGAGTAGAAGACTTGAGCGTCCCTTCAGAACATTCCAGAACGTACAGGAACTATGACAACAGAAACATGGATGACATAACCGTGATTAGTTCTGAAGAAGTCCCAAAACCGAAAAGGAAAACGATTGAAGGTATCGCCAACGGTTTTCGAAGAACATTTTCTGTAAGGAGTCGCAGAGAAGAACCAGAGGGGATTCCGCTAGATACTTTTAATACTACTGAGGACAGCTATGCTACAGTGCGGGGTGCTCCGTTTGGAAGGAGACGTTCTTTGTCTAGAGACAGAGGGTCTTCGTTCATGGCCAGAAGTTCTTCAGAAGGCGACGTGAGGATGGTTCCCTCCCGCGCACCTCCAGCACCAGCCCCTCGTCTCCATCGCTGTCTGCGAGCGCTGGGAGGAAGCTGGAAGAATCTTCTTTTATGTGAGTGTTTTACGCTGCATCACAAACAAAGCCTGGTGGAAATTGTAAACTAATTTCGTCTGGTAACATGATTTCATTAACTCCATTCCGGATTTAAGACCGCTGATGTACTTTCTAAATAGATTTCTCCATCTTAAGAGAGTCAGTAACTCTAACAATAATTTAACGATTTAACTACAAACTGCTCATTAACTAGAGAAGCTACAGAAACCTTACCTTTGTAAACCATCGGTTTGTTGTAAACTAACTAAAAATATCCTCGGTTCTATAACTGTACCTCCTAATTGACGTCTAAATACGCAACCGACACGCGTAAACAGTTAAGTTAGTTCAGTTAACCCGGGTTCATTTGCGTTGTTTAACTGCAGTTGCGCGGCGCCTTAAGTAGTGGCATGTCGTATCTTCGATATACATTGCCATAAATTTGAAACGAGAGCTTATTACAAAAAATAAAGGGTAGCAGAAACTTCAAGCCCTAAGAATAAATAAGAAATTATAATAATTATGATTTATTTAATCATGGATATTATGTAGTTTTCATATCAGATGTATCTTAATGTTAACAAATTTTAATCATATTATAATGCTGAAAATTTTTCAAACTCTTAGAAATTTAGACATCGGCGAAGGTGAGCTTTTGGCGCTCCATACAAACCATAATGAATGTCTCAATAAAGAAAGACTATTAGTTTCTTAAGCCAGCAATGTATAGGAGGCTGAAGGAATGACACTCCCTAGGAAACCCGTCTCGTCTTCTTTAATTATAGCTTAGACGTTTACAAATGACTAGAACACATCGGAGCGAGACTTACGGAATTAGACGCATACTTTTTTATTATGTAAATTATCTAATTGTTTGTTTAAAACGTAAGTAATTAAACATTGGGCTGGGATTTAACTGGTATTAATGTTTAAAATTTTTGTGGACATGACTTTTGTTTTTAATGATGCATCTAATGTTTTCTTCAATAGTATAACTGCTAAGTTATTCAAACTAACATTCACTCCAAGTATTTTTCATGATAAGTTAGCCACGAAGAGTGACACAAAAATATATTATATTATAGCATTATGCTCGGCAGTATAAAATATAATTTAATTTGTCTTTTATTTTTAATACTTTCGGCCTCCAAAGTTACCCTAAATTAAAGCTATTCATAAGCAAGGCAATAACACCTACATTTTCGTGTAGGAAGTAACACATGTGTCGAGACCTTCTAGTACCATATTCAAATAAAAGCATAATTTGTAAGCGGTATATAATCTGTGGTATAATACACTAATGATCTTATCTTGGCCATTGTGGTTATCTCGCGGAACGACCATAATAATATAACACCTGTTTTATTACTACAATATTAATAATCTAAAAGTATAATATGACTAGTAATATAGTAAGTTAGTCAGTTTATTGATAATCGTTAGCACACTAGTGAACAATTAGTTACTTTGTGAGTTATCATTATCAGCTGCTTCTTTATCCGGAAAAATTGTAAAAGTCACTAAAGAAGTGTAGGTGTATAGAAATAAGGCATTGCGATCTGACAATGCAGTAACCTACAAGTATTTGGCAAAATGCCTGTTAATAGGCCGTTAAAACACTACCTACCTCGTAAGATAATAAGACGAAAATGTGTTCCGAAGCTTCCTTGCAAGTAACGTAACGGCACGTCTCTAGTCTTGAGAACCAATTAAAATCGCAATTTAAATTTTATAATCTGTCTTGTAGAAAAATATAATCTATCTTCATTAAACTAAAAGTTTCGTACATCCTGCAACGGTAGTTATTTTTATTACTGTTTGTTTAATATAGTTTTATAGTTTGAGAATGCTATGC
Organism: Scrobipalpa atriplicella; assembly: GCA_029255725.1. Taxonomy (NCBI): domain Eukaryota; kingdom Metazoa; phylum Arthropoda; class Insecta; order Lepidoptera; family Gelechiidae; genus Scrobipalpa; species Scrobipalpa atriplicella. The sequence continues at coordinate 23,769 of JARACY010000416.1, forward strand.
TATATTTTTTTACATTAAAAGAATGGGCTTAGTTGGAAGATCTGACGTTTCTATTTCATATCTGAACTTTCCTTCGGTTAAATGTAGTCCATGGGAAACCTGGTTAATGAAGCTTTAGTATGGTTAAATATTTTTACCAATCGATCCAGTAGTTTTAAAAAATATCTGTAATGTGAATAAGCAATGTTTTTTTCTTTATATTATTCGTATAGATCACTCAATTACAACCACATAAGCACATCTATAGCTACCCTTAAGCAAGTACGATGGTAGGCTCATCAGGAAAATTGCCCTTTTACCCTTTACAGCATACGAGTCCAAATATGACCACAATTTTTTAATCAGTTATTTTCACTCAGTAAAGGTAACCAAACAAATATAAATTATCAAAAATGAGTGGTCATATTTGGACTCGTATGCGTTAATGGTTTAATTTTCCGTCACGGTGCACTCCCTCCCCTTTGCCCCTCACAAAGCTTAGATAAAACCAGCTTCAGCCATTGTTATCAACTGCCACTGAATATATGCGTTTCATATGCAGTAAAATATAAAAGTCTTCCATGAATGTGTCCCCAGGTATGTGAAAATGCAAGGGGAAATGTTAACCAGAATTTTCCGAGACGTGGAGCCATTTGTATGACAGTCTAAGAATGTTGTATTATGCGTTTTTTTATGAATTGGGAAGCGCACTTTGTACGTACATTAATAGCTGTTGTTGCTGTTTCGGTGGAACAATTAACATTTTATATATTACCTACTTACTAAACAATTTATCTTATTGCCAGGCTGCTATGTATAAAATTAATATAATTGAGCCACAACCGGATGGTAAAACAAAACCTAGATAAAGTGCAAAATTTATGGCCACCGAAACTCGTTAAATAATAATTAGCAGTGAAACAGTTAACCGGGTTAAAGGAATTCCATAAATTTCCACATTAATCCTTTTGTTCTCTTTCGCATAGTTTTGGAAGTTTTAGTGTTGGAATTTGCTTTAGACATTTAGTCTTCATACTAATTTTCTGCAGGTGTGACCAATATTTTAAATGCCTTTATTTGTATGCGACGCCACAAAATGTAACAAAGAGACAGAAATAATAGTGCCGTACATTACTTAGATTAGAAATAATCCCTTCTGCAACTCTGCTTACCCCTTCCCAATTCTACTAACAAAACCTTTCTCATTGCGGCTGTCAACTCTGCTTCTCGTCCAAAACGGTCTTCCGTTAGAATTGAATCAATATAAGCCTAACACGATTCGGACCCTCCTGTCTCTTATTTTCTCTGTGAAATAATACATCTAATATCGAGGGGCTGTGGGGTTGTCAAACGATTATTCAACATTGCCAGCGCCGTTGTCTTTCAACTTGTGGCACGCTGTCCATCACTGCATTGCAACTAAACCTGCGACATGCTCATCATACGAAATCAGCCATGGATACAGGACTTTGTTGAAAGGCATTTTAAAACAGTAGTAGTAGATTACGAAGGGCCATTCCATTCATGACAGCCGGACTGCAGATTTCTTTGCGGAATTACTTTCTGTTTCTGTATGTACTTCTTATGGATTTTGTTCATACTCTGTTGAGATGTTATTATTGCTGGCTGTTTCGGTAGTATTATACTTTTAGTCTTTTGGGTTTGTCTGACATTATGGAGTCAGCAAACGTAAGTATGCGACGTCTGTATCAAAATGCGATGACGAGGCAATGTATGGATTTAGAGCGAATTAAAAATCAAAACAAAAATAATATTTTCGTATGTTTTATTACCGTACCTTGGTTTAGAATTCAACAATACTAGGTTTAAACTTTTCCGAGTTTTGAAAAAGTAAATCATCCAAATAGATAATCGCAACATTCTACCTAGTCAGCCAACAACTAACAATCAACGGCATTATGATCACGCAATTATCCTGGCGTATGGTAAGTCTATAAAACTGAAAATCCATGACCACGTACGTATGGCCTTATCTGGGATGCAGTCGGTGCTAATATCTGAGTTGTGATTCGGACAAGATGGTGGACATGTGGTACAAGCGATGTAGTTTTTATAAATATTTGTTTCTACCTTTTGGACTTTGCTGAGAAAAGAAACAAAATTCAACAAAAATATCTCAGAAAATATTTTAAAAAAAAACTTTAACTATCCTCAAAACAAAGAATTGATGACATCTAAGTAATAGTAAAGGCAAGCATGATCAGTTGATCATATATCTATCACACATCATAATCGCTAGAAAGTACGCTTCTAGGTAATTGTAGGTATGCACCTATGTTTACATTTGCTCAATTTTTATAACTTGAAGCACGTAGCAGCATAAACATATAACAGAGATCATGGCCAGATTATTAGGTCGCCGTTTGCGCCTGCGCAGGATTGGCACTGGCAGGTTTCACAGCACCTCAAATGAGCTCGTAATAAGCTATAGCAACACCTTATCGACCCACATTGATACTTATCTGGTATATACTGCAGATAACATGCTATCTACAGAAACTCATATAGCGGGTGAAATGGACAATTTCACGCAAACTGATGGGGGTTGCTTAGTCAACGAAACTGAACATTGAACAACTTTCACAAAGAACTTCTTTCAGCAGGTAAAAAATACAATTGGCTTCCTCATACAAAATGACCTCTTTGATACCTTTCGAATTTCGATCCATTAGGTCCAATTGGCTACTTTCCAACTAGTCAAATCAGCAACTTTTTATGAAATGTCAAAAACGCTTTTTTGTATGAAAATAGTAAATTATGACGTCACATTTTAGTAAATATTGACTAATCAAATCAATAACTTATATACTTTTAATTCGATTATTAAAATCTAAATGTGCATTTTTTTTTATGATGAATGAAATCCACAATATTTTTAGCCATTAGTTTTAAGTATAAACGTTTTGAATTTTTTAAGCTACCCAGTCAAGTACCCAATTCCTGTTACGTCTAGTTTGCCGTTGTATGGGGAAGACACAAATATTTTTCAATTTTCTGAAATAATTTCTTCGTAAAAGTTCGGAAAGCTGTCCCTTACACCCTGTATATGTTGAATTCTTAGATATCTACTACCGCAAATAAAATAGTATCCACAAAAATGCATATAGGTGTTGATACCTCAATAATACTAATGCTCGTATTTATAAAGCGATCTCAAGATTGAGAGCAATATTAAGTTTGGATTCGACAGGTCGTTTTGTACTGAAATGACATTTCTGATACAAACTCAAATTCGCTGTCACTCTTGAGAGCTGATTATAAATACGGGCCTAAGTGTACAGAAGTACACACTCGGGTTTTACAGCGTTTTTATTTTGCACTTAGCTGTAATGACTGTGCAGATAGCTGCGAATGTTACACAAATAGACATGTGCAATAATAATAAATGTAAGTAGGTACAACAAAAATAAACTTACGTGTGTAGATCCGGTATTCAATAATGATTGGTATGATAGCAATGAACGGACAAAGTCCAATGTCAATATGGGCTTGTAAATGAGTTCATACTGTTTTTATCTCATCTGATTGCCATACACTCTCATCATCAGTCAATAAAAAATCAAGATCAGTAAGAAATGGCAGGCCCGATACAAAACCATTTTTATAGGAATCTTTTCATACATTTTAGAAGTGAAACTTCTTTAGGCGCGTTGAGAGTAAAATTTCAAGGTTGCGTCACGGAAATATGTCACGCCCGGGACGGAAGTCGAAATGTCAAAAATGTCAAAGAAGTTTCACTTCTAACACGTGTGCTCGGCACACGCGCTTTTTTTTAAGTACGTACGTATAAAACATAGTTATTGAATTTATTTTTTTATCACATTCGGCCATTATTTCTGCAATTACACATAATTATTAATTATTATTTCTCACACAGAAGAAGGTTACAATAGTTTTTGCTGTAACGGAAACAGTCGCCATAATTCAAAATAATAGACCTCCATTAGATACATACATCCCTGTGGGGTACATCGATAACTCATAAGGAACTCAGGGGAATTAGCAGCAGTTGCTCGGGAACACTCGGGAATTCTCGGGAATCAGGAACAGTTGCTCGGGAAGTGCCACGGAATTGCGAGGGTCTAAGATACGCAGATTACTCCATTGTTAAGGCCCATAGTCACCGGAATTAATTTGGCTAAGACCACAGACAAGCAAACTGTTGGACGATGAGATTATGATGATGACATACTCGAACTTCATTTACATGTATGGAATCCTTTATGTTTAAAAATGTTGGTTATTTTGATATTTCGTTGCCCCTTCAGCCGTGGGAAAATTTCTGGGATAACTTTTCTTTTACATCCCAAATAAAGAACGATCTGGTATACTCGTATTCTAGGTAGATTCAAAAGGTATTTTACCAGTATTGCTTCTGACATAAACTTGGCAATCTCAGATGCAGTGTTACCAGGATGTCTTGGTCTACTTTGTCTATGGCCAAAGTAACTAGCAACTCTCGTAAATCCAGAGGCGACGTCTGTAATAGAATCTGCCTACGTGTACCCGAACCATTATTGCAGTATACTAGTTGACATACATAAGGTACAACTTATGATATTTGCCCGTATCTCTGGTCTTGAAGGATATCTGGCCAATTAGGATCATAAAAGGAATTGGAATTCTATGATCCTTTAATACTGAAATTACTTTGATAAATATGCTTGATGACATTATGTAGTCAGTGACAATGAAACATACCTCAATAAAAAATACTAAAATATTTTAGCATGATTTTTAAATTTTTCTTCTGTAAGTAAATGTGAGTTTAATGATAATCTTTTGCAATTAGATTACTTAATACCATTCAGTTGGTACGATCGCGTGACAGTTAATTATAATATAACAGCTGATTGTTGTTGACAGGTTTGATCTATAGATGCAATCTCTATTGTTTATACATGACAAGTTTTATAATCTAAGTCACGTAATAAAATATCCGCATTGTAGTAATTAATGAAATATGACAAGGTAAAATAGTATTGATTATCATTCCGCAATGCACATGTTGGTCTCGTCCAATTTCTGTTAGTCGAAAGTTTTTGTCATTATTATCTTTGATTAAGTCATCCACCCACATCTATCATCATACCATTACTTCGGGAATATAATCTAGACACAGCTGTAAACTGAAAACTAATTTCCACAGAGTTTATCAAACTTTAGCGGTTTCCACATCCAAGTTTGAGTGTTATCAAGTAGACGACTCGGAAAATGTCAATTACAAAGCAATTTACTATAAACTCCGTGTAATAACAGTAAATCACTGTGTCGTTAGTGTAATAGTGATACTGGATAGAGTTATATTTACTTAACATGCATCCTACAATGTTAGCGTCGTGAGTTTACGCAACAAAGGACTTTACGTTGATGATCTGCTCGTTGGCGGAGATAACTGGGAATGAGTAAATGAGTATTTTACACATCAATAGGATTGTAATAAGATACATGTATAGTTTCACATATGTACTTTTTATTGTATGCAAGATGTGACGTATAAGGGTTATAAGAACCGAAGAGGCCAATTTAGTCAGAAAAATAAAAAACATACTTAGATCAATAAAAAATTGACTAATGGCTCGATCTAAAATGGCTCGATCATCTGACATTAGTACGATAGTACGTATTGGAAGTCCATTACATTTTATATTATCATTCATATATTTTTCGACCAGTACTTCTTGGAGTTAGACTTAGAACATGGATATTCTTTTGTGTTTTTATAACCTATCCATCTAACCTTATTATAGAGTTGGATTGCATAGAACGATTGTTTTTAAGACGTACGTACCAGAAAGTTGATAACGCAACAGCTTATTATTTCGATAGGTTAAGCAAGTCGCCATGCTTGTGTCATATCATTTAGTATTGTCATTTCAACCATTGTTTCAAAGATCTTTATCTCGCATCCCACTTTTAAATCGTTTATACTCGGTGGAAGTGAAAACGGTAACGACAGTATTGTCCGATTTAAACTCACTATAACTTCACTTAATTGACATTTATATGTGTGAAAGTCGAAGGTGGTATAAATTTAATCGTATTTTGATATGATTTATTTGACTGGATTGCATTATCATTCAATTTTAACTGTTTATGCGACTGTTGTTTTTTTCGACCGTGTGAGTTTTGACATTGATACGAAAATAATAAGAAGTTCCTAGCTCTTGCCGCAACGACTGTTGCAGCTGCTAATTTAGTTGTAGCAATACACCAAATCCTGTAGAATTTTACTGTTTCCCCAACTTTCTTTTATCTGTTATCTCAACAACACAACAGCGCTAAAGCAAAAAGTTGACAATATTTTAATAAATATGCTGAATGCCTTTTGTTATGGCTCCAAAATGTCCCCTCTTTTGTGATTTAGTCATCCCGGACAATGGTCGTCAGCATCGTTTATAAAAAAAAATGTCGTCAAGGGAAAAAGTTATCATTTCTTCCTTTGACTGTCCTCACTCCTTAGGGTTCTTTCTTGGCGGAGACAGTCATTTACATGAAATAAATATTCTTTTACAATCATTTGGTCATTATTATAAAACCGAAATATTCTGAGGGTCTAAAAGAATTTTCTCTGTAAGAGAATTTTGAATAATTATGAAAATATTAATGCTGAGATTTCGCCCAAATTTTTTACCAGTTACAATCACAAGATATCTGGCATAGTTGCTCAAGCTCTAAACGTACGAAACCACCATAAGGCCTTATCTTTCCCCAACAAACCATGCCCATTTGTTTCCAGTCGGAGGACAAATAGCGCAAAAACCCGTACAAATCGGCGAAGAACGCGGGTTCGAATCCCGGCTATTATTTGAAAGCACGCACGCCCACGCCCTTTAAGAACCTGGTATTGTTCAGCGAGGCCTTTTGTGAGCCCTTCGAGCGACTCAAAGACTCAATAGGCCTTGAAGTTCTTGAGGCCTCTAGAAATTTCTTTACACTAAAATTGGATCATGTTAAAAAGACTGGAGTGTAACCTAGAACTTTAGTGACATTGTCCTGTGTGATCCTTTTTAACGACACTTTAAAAGATAAAGCCTAGTCTCATTAAAATATCTACTAAATTATAATACTGAGAGTACAAAATTTCCTGTTTCCATATATTTTATTTTGAGGGTGACCCTTAAATTAAAAGAAACGCTGACTTCAAAGTTTTAAATGAACACTTCTAAATTTATTTCCATTTCAAACAAAACCCACATATTCGTCTCCTAAACTTATCAATAACTATTTGCCATAAAAGCATCAACTAGGTTTACGTCCCATTCGATCCGCTGTTTTTACTGACCCCTCTAAAATTTTGTGTCTTTGTTTACTGTTTAAGTAATTTGAAACTTTAATTCCTATGCACCAGAGTCTCAATCCCAAAAGCCATGGGATTATTAAGTTATATTAGTTATAGTTTCTCGTCACACGTGTTTATTCTCACATCGGTTGAGGGGTCCAAGTTTCTATAGAAAATTTGCAACCCATTGATATTAAGCTTGCAAAAAATCAACTTCCTTTGAGTATTGTTATTGCTCTGGAGTTTATATGTTTACTTATTTCTTTGTTGTTTTGTTTCAGGTAAGTAAACGAACTCAGTTACCACGCAAACATTTTTGATAAACTTTCTCATATTATAAGTAAGTATTTAATGGTATTTATTATTTATACGCTTAAGATGTGGGATTACACCAAGGGTCTGCCCTTAAAACTAGTACCAAATATTTTAATTTTAGGTTAGAAAGGTTTGCTCTTGACAAGATATTAGAGCACCACATTTTCACATTCCTTTTTGTCTCTCTCCTTTAGTTCAATCTATCTCTACATCGTGCGTATAATCCTTTACTGTAGATGGCGCCGGATAACTGGTATCTCGTAAGCCGGTGGAAAGGTTAGGATTAAGTTAGGAGCTACATAAGTACATACACACACGCTTGTGAAAGATAATGCCGTAACTGGCATTTGTGGCAAAATTATCTCTTGCTTGTTCAGTAAGTGAGTAGTGGCGTAAACAAACCCGACGTTTTAGAGGAGCTGCTTTTGTTTGCAATATATTTCAATAGTGAATTCCTTTCCTTTAATGCGACTACGCAGCTGTTTGTCTTTGTTCAATGACACTAGATTAGTCGGTGAAACAATGGCAAAGAGATAAAAGATAGATTGAATAACTTTCAAAGTTCCTGGGTATCTTTCTGACTCTATCACTTCAGACCTAAATTCGTACTTAGTTGGATTGTGTATTCATTTACAGCTTCATCATTTTCCACATCTGGCTGAGCTCAATGTATTTTCCAATTACCCGAAACTAGTAAATTTGCCATAAATTGTAGAAGGTCCAGACCCAAGGGTTACCCCTAGCATGTCGGCCCTTCGAGATATTGGCGGAGATAAGACGCATGTTGTCATCCTTAATGTTCAGTCTGACGTGGATGTTGATTACATTATCGACGTATAAATTAGTAATTCATTAGTTAGTACAACCACTAAAAATCCATAACGGGTAGTGGACATGAGCTTTATTAATTGGAAGAATTTGTTTGTCATATTCACTTCCGAAGAAAGATAGGTATGTCTAGACCATAATTTTAGGATTGTACTTCCTATAGATTTGATTGCGATGATCCGTCACCAATGAGCACATAATAAAAATATTTCTCTAAAAAATTCAATCGATTGCAATAGTATAATAGTGTAGGCACAGGCAGTACCTATCCTTCACGGTAGGATCGAAGTAAATATTATGGTTGTGCGCTCAGTACGCGAAGAGTTATAAATTAAAGTGCCCTCAGGACATTGTCAGAGATAACCCATCTGCCAGCTATTTACTCTGACGCGTTCGGAAATGTTGATTATCTGTTCTGTGCAAACTCTGGCATTGAAGAGGACGGACGAGTTGTAAAATGGTCTTGTCTCGGATATGTAAGTAATATAAAGTAGAATCCCACCTAGGTAAAATGTCGTCGAAATATACGACAAATTTTCTGACGAATAATTAAATATGGACGAATTTTTGTCCTCCTTCGTGAATGGTTTGGGACCTTTTACCTTCTTTAAAGTATGCTTCTGGATAGAAGAAACTGGAAATTTCTAAGTTTGGTCGCAGAATATGCATGTTTTTATTTATTCTCCTTCTTAAGCTTCGCTCTTGAAATACGCAACCAAAACATTGCTTTTCGTTGAAATTAAATGCGAAACCGGAGACTAATTTCTCCGCTTACAGGATTACCTACCGACATATAAAATGTCTATTCCGTTCTTTTGTTTGAGACAACCTCCTAATGCCCCTAATCCTGGCCAATCTCTTATAAAAGGAACGTTAGTGCCTTATATTCAGCTCTTTCGTATTATATTCGTAGATTACGAATACAAATGTATGAAAAGACCAGAATGGACGAGTATTATGTGGGTAAATTAGGTGGATTGTGCAAAAATGGCTGCTTAGTCGTGATTGAGGTCCTGCGATATGGCTAAATGACCTGAATGTTTCTTTTCTGTACGCCGCCAGGTTAGTCTCGGGTACTTTATACCGTAATATACCATCGCAAACCTTGGGCGCATTTCGGACAATGCTGCTGTAAATTCTTATGGCCTCTAGAAGCGTTTTATTTTTTATCCGGGCAAATATGGAGTACCTAGGCCTTCCAAAAGAAGAGTTATTTTCCGCCTATTGATACCTATATTTTTTGCATATGTTAGAAGAATTTGTCTAGGCTAAAACTTATTTGAAGAAAGTTGATATGATATGATAGAGACGCGAATTTTAATTAAACTGGCAATTTAATAGCTGTAATATTCAAAAACAACAATTTGCACAGTTAAATTGGTAATAACCAGACCCTGTTAAAGAAAGCTCAAATTATCTTTCTAAATTGTTTGATGGATGTTTTCATTCTAACCTCTCAACTAATAATCTCTAATAACTCCTTAAGGCAGTGAATTTGCTACTCGTCAGTTCGGCAGCTTGTTATAAACATTATTAAACATCATAAATTTAAATTTAAACGCAAGTACGTGTTAGGAAAATCAAGCAAAACTTTTCGGGTAGAAACTTAAGGTCTTCTTATCAAAGTACAGTATTAATGGTACCTATACCTACCAGTCAATGTCCATTTCGATTTGATGGAGATTCTGATAATCTTTAACATAAAAACTTTCAAATTGTTATCTATACAAATCTCTTCCATCTTTATTAGCATTTATGTGCTTTATATGGGCATGATAAAATTCTCTACGTCTGTTGGTGAGAAAACAACTTAATCATATTTTTTACTACTATAACTTTTATAACCAAGAAAACTTGAATTACTTGGTTTTTAATGAGCACATAAATTTCAACATAAATTTGAGGGCTAATATTTTTACCTATTCATCACATTTCATCTAATCTAGTACCAGCACTAAAAAAATCTACTCTTACTATAATATTTATCTTGTTCAATTATACGTTCAAAGACTTGACTCTTGCTTAATGCACGTAATAAGTACCTTTGTAGTATATCATAGTACATTCATATATAGTTTAATATGGTTTAATTGATCAATCGATCCATCGAACGATCGAAGCGCGTCATATATCGATCATTGACCCTAATTGTTGTACTATGAACAAGAACTCTATATAGATGACCTTCTCATGTCGATAGTGGTGTATCCGGAATAAAATCTTCAATTAAACATGCCTTGTTATTATGTATCCTTAATTAATAGAGGTATCTATTTCTTATAGTTTTAAAAAAAACACGTGTGCTTATTAAAATGACAACTCTGATACGTGCAAAAAAAATGAGATAAGTTTTTTGAAAAGGTAGACCTTCGTAGTTATTTTTTATTTCCTTGACATTTCTAGCAAATATATTCACCAACTTGTATAAATACGTACCCTTTAGGCTTTGAGTGTGAGCCTACTTTTACACAACAAAAGATATATTTCCGCGTTATTTGGGTACACCTACGAGCCTGTCATTTCGAACAACAAACACAATTTTCCTTTCACTCGCACATTACTCTAAAATCAAGTAAGCAAATATTGATAAAGGGCAAAGCCGATCGACTTGGCAGATGTCGTAGAGAAAACGCACCCTCCTGTATAATTTAATGCCAAAGGGGGAATCACAATAGATATCGATTCTTTTGTGCGACTCGGAAATCGGCTCTCGGCTGCAAAACAGTTTTTACTCACTCACCGCAAACCGATGAAACACAATATGAACGTAGTTAATGAATTCGTTTGTAATAATCACGTTTCTGCACGCAAAGGCGCAAAGGCTTTGTCTCCGAGCTTTTCCGAGAGCTCCCGAGAATTTCCGACCCCATCATAATTCTAATTTGGAAGCAACAGCCGCGTAGTGTTGTACCTACGTAACTCGCAAGTCACTGACAATACGCATTAGCTGTTATAATTTCGTAACAGTTACTCGTAATCGCCCACAATGAAATTCCTGTGACTGTTACCGGCTAATATATTACAATTGTTAGATCTTAATCGTAATCTGTACACTGAATTGAATCAGCACGAGATTAGATATAGCTTGCATAACATACGTTTACTTGAACATAACTAGCTATTAATAATTACTAGCCCTTACCTAAGACTTGCATTACATTTCTAATTAAAATAGTAATCAAATGTAATTTTATTTATAACGATCAGTAATACATAATTATTTTATTTCCTCTGTGACATTTACGGCATAGCCAATTGGAAAAGGCCTCTATATTCCGCAATTTTGAACTCAGTTTATTTTATCAGTGTTTTGCATTAACAAATCTGTTTGTTTGGACTAAGATTGGAACTTAAACATAGATTGTTCTATACTTCATTGAAATAATACCTACCCTTCTTCAAATAATGCTAACATTATCTTTAAAAATATATTTGTAGAGACAACGTTAAAATATAAAGCGTGACGCTATCTATCCCGTAAGGTAAATAGGTAAAAAGGCATGATTGTGTACCTAGTAGACCTGTTATGTTAAGGTCAAGGTTACAATTAACATAGTATTTTACAGTCCTAGTATTTCAATTACCCATCCCACGACTCTCATCGCATCCCTACGTCGATGATTTGCAAGGAATAGGTATTGAATAATGAATGCGTTTAGGGTTCCGTCGGTCGTTCCGGCTGACTGATCACTAGTCGAGACATCCATTTTCCCAGGGATCTCTAATTTAATCAAACCACAGCTGTTTTGTTTGTAATGAATGATGGATACGATTTCCGGAAACGATTTTCATTATAGGAAAACCGAACCGTTTAGAATCTTTATTGTGATGTGATGGTAGGAAAATCTGTGTTATTTATTAGTATGTTAATTGTCGATGGGTAAATGACGCACTTGTTAGGTATATTCCGTTGTTTTCTCCTGTTGTGATCATGAGGGTTGGGTCTCAGTGGGTGATCTTGATGGACCCTGATGTAAGAGTTGCAATGCGTACCTATCAAAGCTCAGACACTATCAAAGCTCACACAAACTTGAAACTTTGAGGTTAACCAATTGAAAATCTTAGTTCTTATTGTTAAGTTATTGTTAAGTTCGTTTATCTTTGAAATAAGAACTGAAAAGATACCTACTACCTAGTATTTATATCATCGCTATTCAGGAAGATGTCTCTTTTAAATGGTAACAGTTTAAAAGGCACCGAAACAAAGTTGGATTTGGGAAATGTCAGCAATTTTATCAAAATTCCTTCCCGGAAGGCGTCGAGAACATTTCAAAGTCCCGGAGGAAGTAATAGGATATTTTCCTTAATTTTTCATTCAGCTCAGTGTGGCACGGGAATCCCCCGGGTTTGCTTTTACTTAACGGAACCTTATTTAAAATAAACAGGCTGGTGTAAACGCGGGACGTGCTCCAAATTCTGAGTCGATAGAACTGTATTATTTTGGCGGGAAATAATTGGGTGTGGTCGATATTTTGCGATAGCATGGTAAAATGTGGCCCATTGGCTGTGTTAGCTAGAAAATTTATAATGCGTACAATGTGTATTGTAGAATATTACCTTGCTACGAATTATTTTGTATAGAAATGATCTTGAAAGTATGTTAGAGACACGTTATATTTGGTATTAGATTATTTGTAACACGCACCGGCATTCCGGTTAAAATACATGATGACGACATCAGAAAGCAAAAACAAAATTTACCTATGCCAGAAAAAAAGAAACATCGCTTCATTACAAAATTTATTTTCAAATAAAAAAAAATACTTATCTAAGCATAATTTTTTTTACCGTCTTTAAATGGCAGGTAAAATTTTGCCTATATCTCGGCTACTAAACCCTTTCAATCAAGCTGTGTCTAGCTTGATATTCTGAAGGGTCTAAATATAAACCGAGCGCGAAATGACGAATTGCCAGTAATCTGTTTTATCTTGGTTATTCAGAAGGGATTAGGTAAAGGGTTTCATTAGAGGACAGATAGGTAGGCTCATCTTTGTTACGATATTATAAAGTGTCCTTTTATGGCACCATGAAGCGACGGATAGATTTGGTTTTAATACAGTTATAGATGGCATAGAAAAAGCAGGAGTCCCATCACCTAATCTACCCCAATGTGACATAGAAGGCATAAATACCTAACCTATTCCAAATAATTTTGATTTGACTTGGTGTTCAAAAAATCTTTTGTCATTGTGTTGATTGTGGGCAGACTGAGAAAATAAAACATACCTACTATAAATGTTTTCAAGAAGTCGTCAGTTATTCTGAACGGATGTTCGCGAGGTACTTCTTGTAACCTAATTGCATTTTTTGCCCATATTTCGGCCGCCTACAACACTTTCAAGATGTCTGCATATCCGTTGCGAGATTCGTAATGCGTTTCTTTTTCCTTTTAAAAATGTTTACGAAGAAAGGCGTTTTTGTTTGGAAGGTAATCCTTAATTTAACGTCTGAAGGCCTACTTTGTCACTTTTTAGTAAGTGATCAGATGATGCAGGCAAGATGCAGGTCTGACTGCAGTCTTGGTTGTGCTTGTGCAAGGAGCTCCAAGCTCATCTAGATAATGTACAGAAGTATTTTCACTCTTACTTTATAAGAGATCAAGTCATAATGTTCAGGAAACTGATTCAGCTGTAGGGAGTTAACTCCTTACCACTATAGAATAAAGGATGATGGAGCCAAACGCTATAAATTTTTTGTTAGATCAAGATGAGAAAGCTTTTATCACATTTGGTATTTTTTGACCACCTTGTATGAAGAAACAACTTGAAACAATGCAATAAACGCCTACTCGTGCTCCAATCGTGTTTATTATCATTTTATTCGCGAAAAGTTTAATTTAACGACTATCCTGCCGTAATACAGACGTTTCGAAGCGATTTATCGAAGTATTTAACAACCCTTTTTGTCTTTTAAAGTGCAAATGTCCGAAAGCAATTTGGATACGGAATGCAACAATAAAACTTGTATTGGATTTTAGATATTTTGTTTGATTGATTTATTTATTTGCCAATGTTATTGGTACTTGTTAATCAAAGAGTCATTTACGATGTATAAATCAATTTCCAATTCGATTTTTGAAATACTCGTATATCGAAAGATTTTCTTATTTCATTCATTATATCTATGATAAATTATTTTCAAAAGTAAAATTACTAGTTGATCTCTTTCTACAGTCCATCTTTGGCATTCCTTTTATTTTTAAAACCGCATATTTTAATTTTCTTTGAGCTTATTCTGGACTTACAAAATCTGTAATCTTTCTCAAAAAAACCAAAATCCTCATCCGTAGTTTCACCCGAATATTCCCTTCCAATTTGTGTGAAACGTAGCAGAGGTTCGTAATAATGTAATTTGTAAGGCGAGTAACGCTTAAACCCTTTAAGTATTCATAGCGAGCTTGCTTCAGCTGTTAGCGACCTAAGGGCTAAGTGGTTTAATTTGTATTAAATATCTTCTAAATTCTTAAGTAATATTTCTACAAAGCAGCGGGATTCCACATAGGCATTATGGTTTGAATAATTGATAACATTTAACTATTTATACTTATTTTGAACAAAATCTAGCTCTAGACCTGCCGGTGGCAAACCAACGGACAGTAATACAGCCTTTGGAAGTTGACCGTTTGAGTTCCTATTGACACGAAAAAAAGAAGAAAAAACTCTTCGATCAATAGCTTATCGCGTAATATCGTGTGGTGCAACCATTTCAAGACAACTCAGGTCGTACCTACCTACCTACTAACTGACAAACGGAATAATTTTGAGAATATTAATAAAATATAACTCACACTAATCCTGCTCAATCAGTAACTAACTATGCCCAGATAATAAACAACTGAAACTGTGCAAAAAATCATGCAGTAGATAAAAAGTAGCATTATTACGATTATTAACCAACAGTACCAGTCGATCATGCGCAAGAGTTTCTGCCCACACGCCGTCGTCGCGGCGCCGTCGCGCGCGCACCTCGCCGCAGAAACATTGCTCTATCTTCACTTGTGCACTGACAACTTGCGCTTTCAATACCTCTCTCTATGTTATTATTTTAGTTGCGATGGGCTGGCTCTTGACTTTCCTAACACAACTAAAATGCGAACTCACCCACCAGAAGCTTTAAAAGCACTGGTATTTACAAGTCAGTGGCGGAACACACTAACACAGCAAGCTGTTTGGAGCCGGATTTGTTGCAGAGTGGTCCACCTAGAAGAGCCTACCATCGCTTATGTGGAAACTATCAGCCGGACTTTTCAGCAGCTGCAGAATTACAACCTGCAGCAGAATCTGTGACACACGTCACACCTACAATAACAAAAACAGCAATAGATGATAGCACTGGTGAAGATAGAGACATTTGTTTTGATCGCAGCCGCTAAACGACCATTATAGATGGCTCCAGCCGTCAATTTACATTTAATTGTCGAGTAAGGCTACCTGTAGCAACTAGTCTTATTTCCAGCATAATCTAGTCTAACATTAATGTTCAGTTCACAAAATTACTTACAATAATTGTTACAGTTTCTGAATGAGATAAAAGTGTTGCGGCGGCAAAGGTTTACAGAATTGTAAATTGTAATTAGGTTTAAAGCAGCGACTATTAAAAGTGAACTATAGTTAATACTATTTAAACACTTTCAAGAACATTTTAATTAATTATATTGTTTAGGTAAGTATACCTAATGTCTATTAGGTGTCTTTTTGAAGATAGTATTCAATATGTTACATTTTTAAGGAGCGCTGCGGCTCGTTCCCTGGATCTAGCCAGCTAGAAAGATATGAAGTGATGATGCTATTCTGTTCTTCGGTATTCTGTATTCCGGCACCACACGAAGGTACAAACTACAATATGAATTCTATCGCATTCCATTGCATATTAAGAAGTGAAGTGTGGGCTTTATAAGAACAATCCGAAGTGTGTATGAGATTGTTGTATTCATTGCGTGGGTGTCTGGCAACTCTCAATGCATTCTTCAACCACTCATTATCAAGTAGTACTACCAGCTAGAAGCCGCCTGACGCCAAATTAATAATACCTGCCCTTACGCATGCCCTAAATCTGCCATATATAATCACGATTGTGTCCCTTATAGGATAGGCAGATCGTCAAAGGTTTAAGAGAAAGGTGTTTTTCTATAGCTCCTAGTCACAGATAATATTGTATTGTATTTATTTATTAAAGTTTAAGTTACACTTACATTTAAACCTTACCTATAGAAGAAAGCACTCGACACTATTTTATTAAAATTTTATTGGTGTTGTTTAAGAGGCCTAACCATATTTCACGGCCGGCCGAAATAGGTATTTGTCTCTCACTCACACAAACGCAGCACAGCCACGTGCTGAACAAGGAGAGAAGATTTAAACTCCCTCGGAATTAAAAACGTAAGCGACAAAATGACAAATTAGTTAAATTATGAATGAAAATTACATCAAAATCAATATATGACAAAAACATTTAGTTTAAAATAATATTAATACAATGGATCAAGGTTAGTATGCTTTATGTTTTAAGAAAAAAATTACATAGTAGCTCGGTTGCCTTATTCATTAAAAACCGTTTTAAGTTTTTTTAAGACCTGACTTTATGATTTTTTTTAACATGCTAAAACTGTTTTGATTGTGTTTTCAATACTTCATCGGACGAGAAATATCTCCAAGATCAATATAATATTTTTGTCGGCAAGCGTAAACGCAATACTTTGGCTAGAAATCATTTAACGCAACATCAATAAAAATATAAAGGCCCCTTAAAGCATCCCAAAAAGGCCAGGGCCTGCGCTAGGGCTAACTATTAAAGTTAAGTTCTGTTTGTACCTAATACTATACTTCCCAGTCTAGTATGGAAGTTAATCCAGCATGAAATTTTAATGACCTATACTTGGCGTGGGTGGCTAACAAGTCTTAATGCATTCTTCAACCACTCATTATCAAGTAGCAGCAGCAGGTAGTAGCTAGCAGCAGCCGCCTGACGCCAAATCAATCATACCAGCGCATACGCAGCCTTAAGCTGCCAATACCGTAATAGCGCACGGAGCCTTTTAATTGCCGCCTTTTTATTTAATAACACCCGCGATTGGACTAACGAGGTTGCTGGTGATTTGTTGGATTTGAAATTGGAATGCTTACAGTCTAGCGATAATTTGATCTAATTTTTTTTTTTTAAATAATGCACCATGTTAGCCAGCCCGCAAGCCGTGATAATATTCTTGGGAAATCTGCAGCAAATTATGAGCTAGCAAGGTCTTATTTTAAGGATGAAATGAAACACGGGTTCCCAGAAATGAGGCTGTCGATCTTGGTCCCAAAAGGCTTGCAAACAATAAAATTTTATGTAATTCGAAAGGTAATAAAGTGCCTTTTCCAATTTGATCCTTGTTTTGTCCCTTTTATCTTGAGATGGATAGCTATAAATTACCATAAACGGATCCAAACCGCGCTGACATTATTCTGACTGTATTTTTTCAAGGACCCTAAGGCCCGATCGAGAAAAAAATAACTTTTATGTTGTTCAGACTGAGCGCCTCATTCTGGAGCAATAAAACCTCCAAGTAGTTACCGACATTTCCATTTTCCTACCGAATACCTTCCTACCACTTACAAGGAAATGTTGAATCATAAATTACAGGTAATATGTCAATGTGCGTTGTGAAGTTTTTTATGACAACGTTTGCGGCAATCGGGAGCTCGAAGTTTCGGTAGAATTTAAATATTAAGTGTACAACGCTACTTCGAAAAGCTACAGCGAAAGTTATATGCGAACAAGACCATCATTGTAGGGAATATATAAGAAGAAGCCTTTCAATAATTCGGGTCAGACTACGCGGGTTCGTAAATATAACATGGCTGGCTGCCGGTACAATGCGTGAATTTTACACAGTTTCCATTTTACGAGTCCGTCTAAAACATTTCGGCGCAATAAAATCGTCTGGTGTTTTTTACGACACCTGAACGTAAAATGCGTGTTTCCAAAGTGATTTTCGTGGAATACGAGCGGTTCAAATGTGGGATAGTTCGTGTTGTGTCCCATTTGAAACTCCTCACGTAAAATGCTATCCCATTACAAGACAGTTACAAGGGAGCCGACTTGTTTCGTTAACCAGCCGTCAAAAGTGAACTAACTTCTAAATGCAGGCGTGACTTCAATGCTTAAAGTCTGAAGACGAATTCACATACAAATCACCGTTTGACGCCAAATTCTGTTCAGGAATTTGTTGTTGTGTACCCACGGTTTAAATACTTCTGTATCGATAAAGTCTCGGTCAAAGGTGACTAAAATAGATTTGATGATGGAGCGAGCTAATCTAGAAACCTTAAAGGCTTTGATTTATCGAAAAGGGGCAACGAAGCAGTTGGCTTAATGACAGATTGAAAGGCGAAATAAAGTAGATTATCTCGTATATTATATGATACTTAATGATAAGTTTATTTAACTTATTACATTTGTGTGTTTTAAGTATATAGATCTAGACATCCTAACTTCTGATATCCTTACTTTAGTTCAAACAATACAAATGATTAATAGTGAGTTGATGTAAAGCCTTATGGCTCTATAGATACCATTTATTAGGTCTCCCTTCTGTCCCATTCCATGTCAGACCCCATTTGCTTCAAATATGAAAACCTCAATCATGTTGGAACTAGACAATGCCGAAGATTTATTGTTCATAAGCAACTTATGGCTTTGCTATGGCGTAGGAAGCAGATGCATTCAGATTGGCTAAGTATATGATATAAGTTTAATATTAATGTAGGTACAAACAAAGTAAAGTATCGAAATTATTTTCGAAACATAAATTCAAGTAGGTAGACAAAGTCGTATTTTGGTACACCTACTTCATGAGTTAGGCAGAGAACCGATTAATAAATTGTTAATAGTTTGAGCCAGAAACTCGAACAACCTAAATAGACTAAAAGCTTCAAGTGACTAGTGCAACAGGACCTACTCCAACTTCTTTCTTGTGTCTAGGTGTCTCAGTAAGCCTCAATCTGGAATCCTTAGAACTGAAATCAATCCAAGATATAGCTTTAGATTGATCACCTATAACCTGCCGCGTAGGCACGATCCAACAGTCAAAACTAATCCTCCTACACTCTCTAGCTTTGTGTTTAAGGTCATTTTCGACGCAGAGCATAATATAAAGGTAGACTGTACATTCCAATCCAATCGACGTGGGCATAACATCTGTGATCTGGACATTCCTCTGTAAGGTCGCCGAAGATATTTATTGAGCGGCCCGCATAATTCCTACAATAAGGAATTTATAAATCTTTTGTTGACACGTTCTCGGCTCGCCTTATAAAGAATACGCAGGTAATATTGTGCGAGTTTTATGTGTGATTTTTGTTTTGTTGGCCCTTTTGTGGCATTGTTAGTGCTTTCGTGAAACAGTTATTCGAAAAGAGTGTCTTGATTTTTGTGTAACAATATTATACCTTTATTTGATACTTGAAAACTGTAAAAACCTCGCTCTGGAGGTTAATGCTAATAACTAGTGAAGATGGGTTTTCGTCCTTATTAATTGTAATGATTTTCAAGTTTTTTTGTTTCGTTACGTAAGTTCTTTAGGTATATTATTATTATTTTCTGTTTCTCGAGTATGTAAAGTAAAATGACCTCATAATAAAATGGTTGTAGGTGATGTTACGTTATTGTTCGCAGTCAATCGCAATATGTAATTATCAGCTTGTCTGCCATAACACCTTATAAGACAACAGGCAATATGACATGGCGGCGACAATGTTGATTGATATCTTTTTAATTTGCTGTCATAATGACAAGCAATTTTACGCACTTTGCTCAACACTTATCAGCAAATGTCCTTTTAAAATGTTTAGTCCATATTTAACCGTAAAAGTGTGAGTCTGATCTGAGAGAGATAGAATTTGACCCAGTTTTGACCAATGGCTAGTTTTCGAACTCTTAGAAAGAACTTACTAATCTATTACCAAATTTTTAATAACCATTTAGCATAAACATATCCGAACCGAAAATCACAACGAAAAATAGTTCTGGGCAGATAAGGTCTCTGTTTATTTTCGAATCAAGGGGCATACATATAATGTGTTAAATGATTGCAATATAATATTGTGTGTCTGGGAAACCCCTACTTCTTTCTATTTTGACAGCGTATCTGCCACTAAAAGTCGTAGAGAGCTTCCATTGTGCTTTAATCCAATTATACGGAAGTAGCAACATCGCAAAAAGCCGAGCAAAAAATCCGCCACAACAAATCCATGCTTCAACAAATAATACGGAAAGTGCCATCAACTATAGATTAAGTAGACCACGCAACCTCTGCAAACTGTATGAAAGCAAACGTGTAACTTTTCTTTAGTTGTTGAAAACTTCTCAAAAGACACGACTAAACTATTCCATATCCCTTCTTCTTTCCTGCCCTCGGCAATATTTTTTTTTCTTATTGAATTACCGTCTATATTACACAATTTACAATTTGACTTCTTCAGCGGAATCCACTCCATCTTCTCTAGGTCTAGGTCTGCGGTACCATCAACAAATAGGCTGTAAGTGGCGTTAACAAAATATACGGAAAGCGGTCCGCAAACACCTGTTGTTATCGTGATCTCTAGTTATTTTCTTTGTTTAGGAGTGAGAGTGATTCTATCATTTCTGGTAGTTTTTTGCTAGATGACTTCGCAATTTGTAATCAAGTTGCACGGATTAAAATACTGACTCCCAGAAATTTTGGGGTTTTTTTTCGACCCAATATCTCAAGCATAAGCAATAGAGTTTGTAGTTATAGGTACATCTGAAAGACATTAGGCTTGATTTATTTATTTACTTTCACAATTTCTACCTTTATTAAAGTAGGTACTTATTCGTCTTAATTGCTCATAAAGCCACATTGTCTTTCCACTAACTTTAAAACACGACCTTTTTCTTAACTCTTACTTTTATTGCGTTGGGATTCCTAAGATTTTACGACAGATTTAAAAAAAAAGTGGAATAAAAAAATTCTTTGTTCAACACAATGATGTCGGATAGGCTGCAGTCGCCAAGATGTCGGGAGATAGCAGGTTCGACTCCCGGCCAGTAAATATTTCCGGCTAATTACCCGCTTAGTAAGGTTTAAGGCTTTAAGCTCGAGTTTGAGATAACAGTATTGTTGCGAATTAAGTACTGCCCTTTTTGTTAGGCTCGCGTTATCTAGGGCCTTTCGTTTTACTATTTAATGCTGGTGTATTTATTGAAACTAGTAATTGTAATGTAAAGCATTAATGCTGGTAGAGCAAGAGCACATTAGAGTTTTCGTGTTCAACGTACCTAAGTCATATAGAGTTGTTTGGATTATGAATCATAATCATAATTTATGATTCGTTTTATACTTTCCAGTTCTCATATTCGTGCTTCCGTGCTTCAGAGGACACGTTAATTCACACGCACCATACTTTTTTTCCTTTACTTTTTTTTTATTTTATTTTTACTAGGAGGATTAAAAATTCTGATATTAGGATTTATTGAGTTATTCGAATCGACAGAAGCTACCTAAATAGATATGTAGAGCTTCTTAAAACACTACCAAAAGTATAAGAAGTATCTATCGTATTTTATGGTATAACAGTATCAGTATCAGTTTTAAACAAAGGTATTGCGTAGTCTGAACATAAAAACTCCATGTCAAAATCTACCGCAATCATAGATTCTACTCCTAATCTAAAATTGCTATTGATTTCATGCTCATTATTTTGTAGCCTTGCCATAATACACAAGCACAAAACTGCGCACTAGTAATAGTAAGTATTATTTAATAACACATCAAATTCGATCACGATAGATCATTGAACGGCCTTGAAAGGTGAAGTTTTTTACTACTCAGAGCTCCAAGGTCTGCGATAAAAACTGGATAAGATTAGAGTGCGTGATCTGTGTGTCTTCTAAAAATCTATATTCTAGGTGTTTTATTTTGACCTATATCTAAATTAAGAAAGTAACAGACCTTTTATGTTGGCTAAAATTTGTGTGTCTGAATAAGTAACATAATTATATATTTTATGTAACCACGTTTCTTTTTTTTTGCAGGTAAGTCGCGGCCTTGCTCATCTTGTGATATTATTGCTATAACAATATTAGCTCTCAGCAGACAGTAAGTAAATGTAAATTTTACGAAACACCGTGAAATTTGAGACGATGCGCCTGCGCCTCCGGTTGCGATCTACTTTTGTTTGGTAACCTAACATCAATATAATAACAGTTATCCGATAGTACAAGTGATAGAATTGTTTCGATTACTGAAATCAATTTTAAAATGAGAATTTCATTTGGGTGTATGTAGCCATGTTTTCGACTGTAGGTATTTAATAAGAACACATGTTGCTAGATTTCAAGCACTTTGTCATAAGCATAGTATGAAATCAACATCTTCTAAAGTGACATAAGTTGTAGCGCATCTATTTTTCATGGCGCATAAATTCCGCACCCAAAAGCCCCTACGTTCTCAGTAAAATAACTAAACTCATGAAAAAGTTTTTTAGTTAGGTAACAAACCTGTAAATACGTAGGAGATACATTTGGTATCTACCTACAACATAACCGCGTGTATCTTGTGACTTATTCGGAGTATATTCAGTTTATTTAGCTCGCTCACGTCATGTCTAATTGCCACAGATTGCTCTCTATCGGTTTGACCGGCTGCCCCGTGACGCCATCACTGTTTTCATATTGTGATCTCTACATTAAAGCACACTTCATACCCGATTACAATAAAACATTCAAATTTTTCACACCGGTAATCGTTATTTTCCATCCATCCATATCTTTTACAATTGCATGGTATCAATCAAAATTCTTTCGATTTAAAATGCCTAAGAATAAGCTTCTACGCACTAGTAACTAATCTTTGGCCTAACCATAGGATCTGAGATCTTTAACTAGGTATGGGTTTTATTTTAACTTTGCATTGATTGTTGTTGCTCTTTCGTCTCAAAGATATTTATTACAAACATAAAATGTTTGTGTGTACCTATCAGCTTTCTGCGTATTATTCTCATTTACACTTTTACCTTTTAGAAATCCACTTACTTCCTCATTGTAATCCTTTGTGCTTTACATTGTTGGTGTCCCGTAAACTTGAATGGGCACAAGCACAAGCCAGTGACACTGCACCGCTAGCTATCAATAAACTGTGAGACAGTAAACCTTGATCCCACCAAGCTATTTATCTATTAGTCTCACCTCTAGAGATGTCTAGGTGGTCTATCGTGTCGATACGTAAGCCTAGAATCGATTAATACCTAGCTTAGAATCGATTTCCCTCTCCAAAAGGTTTTCATACAGTACAAACGATTTCTTAATCTGTACTATTTTTATCGACATAAATGATAATATCATCCACATAGTTGTTTCTTTCAGTAGAAGGAAATAGAGATAGCTACCGCAGAACGTTCTTATTTTCTTGTAGATTCTTTCAAATATTATTCCCCTCCCCGGATCAAATTTTAACGAAAATTAATAATTGTAATTCTTAAAACCCCAGTTGTGTGTTTCAAAGTTGATATTAATCTGTTTTTGTTGCTTAGAAATATTTTAATTACAATTTTGATTTACCGATAAATGTAGCACCTATCTAGGCAACACTGTAACAATTTACGCCTTGACATTACACGCCAAAACTAGTTAAAACATAATTAATGACAGATGTTCTGAGACACAGTTGTTACAGTCACAGATTTAGAACAGCCTGGATTAGATACCAAATTGTTTAATAGATAGTAAATTGTGTATTTTATCTTCTTCCAATGACATCGCACTAGACGTTTAGTGACTTTGAAATGTCTTCTTCTTCATCATAATTCTTGGATCCGCTTTCGGCGTCGTCTACTTCACTATGCCTGGCATTCGGCATTCGCTTGTAAAATCTAGTTTTTCTAAAAATCATATTCACTGTCACGACGTCCAGCCAACGTTCAGTCTGCCGTGTGAGTTTTTTTTTATCAAAATTACATTTTATGCTATATCTAGCCTTCTCTAAATCCGTTGTTTCAGTGCAGACTTCAAAATGGCGGGCTGGTAGACAAACGACCTTGTCATACGTCGTGTTTTCTGTGAAATGAATTGTAATTGCAGAGAAGTTTTAATGAAGATTTGTTGTTGTACGGTCATGGATGTAACCACGTTTGTGAGACAGACAGACAATATTTTAGAAGTCCTAATTGTCTTAACTTCTCAAGTTTCATTTCGACTGTACGTAATATTCATTTAGGTTTTGTCATTTGACTATTTAAAGCGTACTAGCTAGATATTTCAAGATTTATTTTTTACACAACATTAATAAAATAGTTGGTACGAGTAGGCAGAATAGTAGGCACCTTTTATTCGTTTCACAAATCTTTTAATGGTGGCTCGTTATCTACAACGTTTTCTTCTAGTTACTAAATAAAATCTTGGTTCCCACCAGAATTTAATTATAAACAGTTACAATTTATATCACTACAATCCCTTTATGTTTTCGCACAAATTCGCGCCATTTATTCACTTCCTTAGTTATCCCACAGCGCCGCATGCGCATGCCCAATTTGTCCTCTTATAAACTTTTACCACTCTGCATTTTGCCGTCATAAACTTTACTGTTCGCTCTTATTATAACGCAGTATAGTGCAATATTGTGGTTTATAGCCGCGCTAATAGCTTGGTGAGGGCATAACGGTGCGTCTGTACCAAGTATGGCGAGATAGATGGCAAGATCATGATGTACGATTTGTTGCACCTTATTGTTTTTATCTCTTTTCTCCTTGACACTTCATGTATTATATCAAAATTATATCCGTGTCCTCGGAATAAAAATTCTTGTTTCGAAGCCTAATAATAACCATTTTAGTGGTAGTTTCGCTATTTTATAAAGATTCCACTTACAAAAAATCTTCAGTCTCTTCAACACAATATTTAAGATAAAGGAACCTAACCTCCCTATTTTTTTTTCAACTTGTAGGACCTTCATTCATAATTTCAAGTTCGAAGTGTAGTAGAGACTCAAAGAGAAAGTTCTCTTTTAAATTGATTTCTGTTCCCATATGAACATCACATCTTACACTGCCGTATTAACTCCGGTATTAACTATTAAAGTGAATTAAAAGCACCGTTTAACGTAAGGTAGCCGCTCGGTTCTATTTATTACGGGATTACTGCGTCTAAACGCCAACTTAAATAATATTTAATCTGCAGTTTGAAATACTGTATGATCGGAATACACGCAACTCTTAGGCAATAGTTACCCAACTAAATATCCACACTGTATTTTATATTGAAAAACATTCGTAGCAGTCATAACTTATTGTTTCATCTTAACTTACAGCTTCTTAACTTCCAATACTATGTTCAATTCTTGCTTTCCCAATATTTTCTTGCTTTTTTTTCTTCTATGCTTAAGAAAACGTGTCGTCAAGATAATGATTTATGATTTTGTGATTATTCACATTGTCACGTCATTATATTCTTTTAAAAAATCCTTGACTATTATGTCCGTCTTTATACCTTACCTATCAATTTGTACAATTCTCTACACGGCGTTATTAAACAGCGCAGCTCGTCAAGGCTAGTATCGTCGCCAGAGCAGAAAAAACGGTATGATTTATTTATGAATGGACGCAAACTAGTTTTGCAGCCTCGGGCGAAGTGTTAGTGATCTGCGCTTGTTTAGACGAGTGCACGTTGTACAGGACGATACGATCCTTGGACTGAATGAATCCTTGAAGAAATCGCGTCTGTTATCGTCTCCTTCCTTGTTGAAAGTCATGACAACTTTGAAGAATTTATCACATTTTGTTGTAAAGACCATATTATTCGCCGTCCTTGACCCTTATTATCTCGTATGGTGAATATAGAAAATTATTTAGTTACCTAATAGGTTCACTTCGGTTCCAGAATTGCACTTTCAGCTTCGTGTTTACTCCTCGGTGATTCAAGAATAGTTTAATATTTACATTGTTACCTTGTAAATTGCGTGAAATCTTTGTCATCTATGTGGGTGGGTGAATACACACGTCCTGGCTCATTCTATTTGCGTGCAAATTTGTCGAAAGTGTCTTTGCACGGTCAAGTTATGTGTACCAGTTTGCTTGGCTGTTGGCACATTCTTGGAATGTCCGGCCTGTTCCCTGTTATGCTAACGAGGGTGACTCAACTTCACTCGACAATCTCGAGATGGCATTGTCGTCAGTTTTCCTTATGAGATTTCCGACAAGATAAGAGTTATATTTGTTACATTTTTGACACTACAATATAATCTTGTTATTTCTATTTCTGCAAGATCCTCTCCATTATTACCATGTTTGAATGACTACGAGCTGTAATTGTCATACACTAGTGCCTTTTAAATTGTGGTTCTTCTTCTTCTGTTGTGTGGGTTTCGAGTCGATCGACCCGATGAACCCGAAATTATGGTTCAAAAATTGGGCTTCCATTCACTATAAACCAGTTTTTCTCTAGAGGACGGTATTGTTTCCGCGATTATCAGGCCCAGGCTTGACAGTGGACACTGCTCCTAAGCAGCTTGCGGCTCACGTCTCGTCTCTGGCAGTTTCTTGCCCTGAACCCG
This sequence comes from Scrobipalpa atriplicella, assembly GCA_029255725.1. Lineage (NCBI taxonomy): Eukaryota > Metazoa > Arthropoda > Insecta > Lepidoptera > Gelechiidae > Scrobipalpa > Scrobipalpa atriplicella. The sequence continues at coordinate 50,738 of JARACY010000416.1, forward strand.
ATCTTTCTTCAAGGAAGCCAGGCAAAGGGTTGAACTCCCATTGATACCCAAGTTTTAGCGATCAAGTTAGTTGTAGGAACTTGTAAGTAGTTCTGAAATGGCGTCCACAGAGGGATTTAACTTTACTGTGTGCTAGGGCATGTTAATTTGCATAAAATGTAAGTCATGGGTAGACAAATGGTAAGCTAGTATAATCGCTTGCATTATGAATATTTTACAGGGGGCTACCTACTTGCTATTCATACAATTAGTAAGGGTTACATTTTAAAATAAATCTCGGAGAAAAAAATATCACGGAAACACTGTTAGTAAATTGTCTGGAATATAATATAACAAAGTATGAAAATAAGTGTTTAATATCTATACAAGCACCTAGACCCTTACCTAACCTTTGAAAATATCTTTTAGTCAAACATTTTAGAACTTCTTTTCTACAGCTGCCCGCTTAAAGACCAATTAATCAAGTGGAGTTCAACCCTTATTTAATACTTACTCTTATATTATCAGTGTTTTGCTTTTGCTCTATTACGTTGTACATTGAACTCGGATTCGAACGTGATCTTGAATCTTGCGCAATATTAATTGTTGATATATTTTCTTAGAACGGTGTTTATCAGGTTCTTGCAATAGTTTTTTAAAGAAATTTGGTTCAAGTTTGTTATTGCGACATAACTTACATCATTTAGATCGATTTCCTTTATAGAAAGAAAAAAAATTAAATATTATCTGTATCAAAATTAGAGCGTTCTTAGATCTGTCAAAGAATATGATTACTACATAATTTGATTACAATCAGATTTGACAACAAAGGAGTTAAACCAAAAAGTTTGACAAGTAAGAAATATAAATTTGATCATTGTCTCATGAAGTCATGACTTGGATCCTAAAACATACTCTGAGTTTTGGTTTCATTTAAGCTATTTATTTTTAGTATCACTATGCATACAAATGTTTTCACAGATTAATCGTAAAAACGTCTAATTTTAAACCAATTTATTAGTGTCATTTCCTTCCTCGAAGCTTCATCAAAAATGCAAACGAGCCGATAGCCTTTTGCACACCTCTTTTAATTAAGCGAATCGTTTATCATTGAACCGTAAAGTGAATATCCGTGTTAGTTCATTAATAGATAATCTATGAAGATTAACAGCTGATTTCGAACAAGTTTTTTTTTTTTTTTTGAATGAAATTTAATAATTTTGTGTTTAGTACTTGATTTTAGAATATTTGTTTCTCTCAAAATTTATATCCTAGTGAATTTAAAAACTAGTCTAACAACTAGTCTATATAAAACTAACTAGTCTAATAAATTCGTCTTATTTTATCTCGCCGTTATCCCACTGCTGGGCAAAGGCCTCTCTCTACTCCTTTCGTTCTTCCCTGTTTTGGGCCTCAAGGTGCCAATCTTTTGAGGTTGCGTCTAGCTCAGCGCGCCAAAAAAACTGCCTGAAATCTACTCAACGAGTAAGTTGTCAATCAACGTTTAATATTTCGTGAATTAAAGAACATATTACATGATATAAAACACGTGTTTATAACCGCGATAAAAACCTCATGCAGTCATTTTATAAACCACCCGTCGTTCACTCGCAGCCAAATTAAGCTTTTCAAGTTTCATTTTTACATTTATTTCGTCACTTTTCAATGCCGATATCAAGCTGGGTTTATTTTTGTGGAAGGTTATAAAAATCTAATATTTGGAGCGATAAAAAATCAAAAATATTACCAGCTTATATTTTCTTTCCGGGCATAATCATAGTACATTACAATTTAGGCAATGACCTGGCAGCCTGCCACAACATTACAAAAACTTGGAATGCCTCTATTCTCAAACTTCATTTGATTTATTGGCTTCATAACCCGTATAAAAGTGGGATTATTATACATGATCATAATACTTATTCTATCCTTTAACAGTACTTCAGAATCAAAGATTTATCATTTAGGTAATCGGTTATTTTATTTACAGCCTGCATATAGCAATAAATATTCTATATCAAGTGAGTAAATAATTACCTATTCTAGCAATCACGAAAGATTTAGCCATAGAGCGGGTTATGAAACGATTTTTATCTCAATAAAGTGTGCGACATACCAGTGACAGGAGAAATAGGCGAAGGCGATAGTATATTAGCGTTTTTACTGCCGTTTGCAAATAGGAAATGTTCGACGTTTTGAATTTCGAATGCGTAATGTGCTAGTACTCATGTACGAGTTATGATTTGTACATAACCTGGATAAATTTCTTGCATGTAGCGCTATTTGCTTTCGCTAGCCTGCAAAAACAGATTTGAAAATGGAAGGGTATTTGCGTAGGTGTATTCTTGTTCTTTCTTAATGTGTGGTTTGAGTTTTGATGTGCTTAATGAAAAACTATGACAGAGTAAAGGACAATGTCATTTTGTAAAAAAACATTTTAGTACAATGAAGACAAGCGAAGGCAGCATCTGTGTCTGTCACTCGTAGATTAGAAATTGCCGGATATACGCAAGCAAGGAAGTCTCATGCGTGTCCAGTCTTGCACAACTACGGTAACTACAGTGAAAATAGTACGTATTGTGAAATGCGAGAGCAATTTACCAATCTCGTACATTTCCCGTAGGTAAAGTAACTGTTAGGCGTAACGAGGAACGTAACAAGGGATCCAAGGAACTCAGTATTCAGAATAACAATCCAAAATATTATAACGTATCAAAAAGTATTGGGTAAAATTAAAGCTTTAGTACTTAGCTTAGTTGTAAGAGTGATGGAACAATATTAAATTCCTCGGTTGCAGGGTCAAATCCTGCCTGCCTCGAAATTTTACAATACAATTTTATTTACCTTATTGCTAAGGTAGCAATATTTATCTTCCAGGCTAACAGGAAGTAGAAACAGGGAAAATTGATTTTAGTTAGGTATATTCTGTCATATTTAATTTAAACAGAGAACCAGACCGTTTCCTTCTGTTTACATCACAGTGGTTAAAGAGATATCTATGTATGTTTTTTAGGGTTAAAGTTGTACACATGTCTACAATCACAAATGCTAATTAGTACAAGAGTCTGCGCCTGCGCACATTTTGCAGTTAATAGCAGTTTAATACACACATTGGTGTCAATGGCGTCTCACACTCAATACCTGTCGGCGCCATATAGGGACTTGGCTTTTGATGCAGAAAACCAGGTCGAAATCTAGCCGCACTGCAGTGGGAGCCAAGTTTCAGATATACACTGTGACTGCTATGCTAGCCCCGTTTAGCTTTTGAAACGATAAAGCCATCAATAACACCTGATGATTACATATTTTTATATTACACGGAAATTATGCATACCTGCCATTAGCTGAGTGTAACTTGTAATAAAAAATAAAGGGATATTTTATAACGGAAGATAGGTTCTTGCAAGGTTTTTGATAAAAATATGGTCACCGCCGAAAAATTGCGAACTTCCTGAAAAATCGTTGATTTACACTTTCTAATAGGTACCTTACCTATTTAGGTACTATTTCATCACCGTAGTATTTTCACATTAATTTCTATTCTATCTGTAGGTGAACTAACAATCACTAGCCCGTACTTTTGATCCGCCATCTCGACTATTGCCGAACTTGGCATCTTTTCACGTTTCTGTTTATAGCCAACTCAGGTGTTACATAAGACGAATGATTGCAGAATTCTGTAAAATGTAAGCGAATATGGAATTTGAATGTGTTATCATTACGCAGATTGGCTGAAATTACCATTGTGGTAGATAAATAGCTGGTATTCTAAACATTCTTGGTGTATCGTAAGCGAGGTACATAAGTAAGTGGGTATTACAAAACTACGTTTGCAAAATAGCATTAAGTGAAATGACGAAATGTTGTAACTATATACCGACATGTGTAATGATGTCTTTACATAGTACCTACATTATAGAGATATTATTATACTAATCAAATTATCTTTAGAATATTAGTGGTAGAGTGGGTCAGCAAATTATTGGTCAATATTAAGAAAATCATGGTTAAAACGTCTGATTTTAAAGTTTTGTAAAACATTATTCAGACACGAAATATCAGTTTTTATGCTCTGTCTACCCCAAAGGGATATATATGTGGTTGTGCGTATGTCGAGAACATACATATATATTTTACTAACATGACAAACAATACCTGAATTTAGATTCAAAATGTACATAAAGTCACGCCTGTACGGCAAGTAAAGCGTAAAACACCTAGTAATAGGCTCCTCCGCCACGTCTGACATACAATATTTGGATTAGGAGGGCGATTTTAGATTTTAATGTGTACCTAATGTTTATCGCTTTAATGACAGGGTGGTCAGCCAGCTTATCGCCTAAATTATAATACACTGTAACCCTCGAATCCTTTTTGCTGACTTCTACAGCATACCCGGGAGGAAAGGGCGATTGGAACATTCTACCTTTTTCTATCGCTTCTAGTCCAGCATGGAAGAAATTAAATTAAATTTTGATAATCCTTACGCTCCTTTAAAAACTACAGGTGTTATGATTCAACCGTTAACGTTTCTACGAAGTGAATAAATTATATTAGGTATAACGAAGTTCTTTAAACTCTCCCATAAACTTGTGGAGTCTCGTTAATGGTTTCTTATGAAATTAACTCTCTTATCTCTCTGATATGGTTTATAGCACCTTTTATCTTCTCGGAAGAAAGTGTTTGGTTTAACTCTGTTAATTCTTTTAAAAAGCCGCGGCGGCGAAGCTGTTAAGTGATTAAGGACGCGGATCGCTTTATTGCGCCTCGTAGTGGGTTCTTTCACTGAGTTCCAAAACTACCGTCCTTTGTTATATTTGTAACGCCATTGATTGACAGAAAGATTTTGGGAAGTCAACATACTTTATCATAAAACGGCAAAAAGGCAGTACTTATTTTATTGACTTTAAAAAAAAATATACAGGCTAGTATGTTTTAAAGCTTTTTAAAGATTTTAATTATTTTTAAATAGGTAAGGTAGGTAATACATTTTAAAAAATACTTTAAGTTTATTAAATAAAACTGGTTTAACTAAATGTACCTACTTCCGCTTTAGATAATAAGTAATATCAATAAGCAGAGGAACAACGTTTTGGAGCATTGTAGAATAACCTCTCGTAGAAAACTTGATAAAGCACCAAATAAATTATTTATTCAATAACGGAGTGTTAGGGAGCATCTTAATTCATTGATTTAGATAAGTGTTGATGGCAGGTCAATGGAGTTAAGATTACTTTATGAATTTACTCCCAATTTACTATAACCAGCAGCGCAGTCACTTAAAGGTGCATAGAAGCCCTTATATAACATACGTTAGTCAGATAATGAAAATACTGGACATGATGTTTTATTTTACAAGATAAAAATCTAACTACGTATTTAATTTTAAAATCTCACATCGCATAAAAAAAATTATGAAGAAAAAACTAGGTAGGTACTTTTACCTATTTTATTCTTAATTCGATCAATTCGATAAATTACCCAGTTGCACAAGTAGAAAGCAAATTAAAAAAACATGGTGGCAATATACAGTATAAACACATTATAAAAATAAACAATAATTATTCTAATATTATACACGGCTTCTAAATACTTTTACATAATTAATATCCAAAAGAAGCCATGAATACAATGAAGCCACTATATATCCCCATAAACCATTTTAACACCAAAAGCGTAGCCTTCTAACCCCTGCTGGGATAAAAACTATTAAGACACACCTAGATACATATAAAGTCCTATAAGCCAAGACAATTTGGCCTTTATACAACTGAAATAAGAATTATACATTGAGACTTTAAAACTACTTAAAAGGTACAGTTTATTGAGAATTACACTTCTTTGACAAAGAAATAAAGTCTAAATTACAATATTAGGGCTAAAATGTATAATTTACAATCTATGGCCGAGTTTATTGCCTATAAATTCATATCGATGGGCCTAATTGTGAAAATATGTTGTTTGTCACGCGTGGCACATTTTTCTGAGAATTTATTGCAGCCAGTTTTATTCTGAATTGGTTTAAACCAGTCGTTTTTCTTAGAAATATAAATTTATAAACCACATGTTATTTATGGTGACCTAAACATCCTAATAAATATTTTGAAATTACCGTGACAGTGTATTTACATACAAAATACATAGATAATTATCGCATATCCTTTTGTTAGTTCCACGAACTCATTGATTTAAAAAGTAATGGCTCTTAATTTCAATGCTACTCTCTCTACCACTCAGTACTTTAGCTGGGATTAAACTACGTTATTATTACCAAAGGTACCAATAAAAAGAAAAATAAATATTACTTTTCTATCTTTTTAATAAAAATGGAACAAGTTTTCACCCACGCAGCCTGGAGCGAGTCGAACCAGCCAGCAATTTCAGCTACGATTTATAAGTACAATTCGATTTGCATTGCGCAGTATGTTAGCTGTTCAAGACACCAAGAGCAAGAACAGACTTACTGACTACTCAATGTACAGAAAATTGTAACTTTATGGAACGTAGTAGCCCAGTTCTACTTGTTGCTCTTATACAGCCTAGAGTGGCCGAATGGTGTAATTTCCAGTGTCATACATCGAATGAGAATTATCCTGTCTGCTGAGAAGATTTTTTTAAGTGTTCTAGAACTTTTCTTTTACTTAGTGTTTCGCTGCAGTAAATAGACATTTCCTGCTATTATCCCTAATAATGTTGCCCTTATCAGGTTTTGATCGAGTTTAACTGACACAAGTCTTGATTGATCGATATATGAGCATGAATTAAGATTTTGGATTGAACTTAATCGCTTAGCCTGGTGGCTTACTTCGTAAATGCCCCGTTTATACGGCTAAGGAAGTAAGCATTCATTTATGTCAATTTAATAGTGTTTTACGAGGGATCTATCCATATGGGTATCAATAGAACCTACCAAAAGAGCTTTTCTAGATGTATAAAGAAATAATATTTTCAATTATTGGAAATGCCTCTGCAAGTTAAATATAACAAACTGTCCTACAAAGTTCTTGCCGTCAACACTTATACGACTAAAGTGTCTTATACTCTATTTTCTTGAGACTATAATTCAAGTTCAATATCATTTAGATATCTTACAAGTGAAGTGTAGTTGGTTTTCATTGTGTGGATACCGCTAATGGCCCCCCGCTCGGGTGGGGCCCACATTTAGGGCCCCTCGCTGCGAATGTATCGTGAGGGCCACGGGGAGTCGCTGATATTAACCAACGGGGCCTTGGAAACAGGTGATCTTGTTGTACACTTAGTTTTATTTTATACATTAAGGCCTTCTTAAAATGTAAGATAGTTTTTAGACCTGTTGACGAAATCCATTGTAGCAACCGTATTTGCAATACCCATAATTTAAATGTAATACTTTTATATTCATAAATAAATTAAATTATATTTTATAGATTTAACCAAATAGCAAACTCACATTAACTTTACTATTTACTCAAACAATTTCATAAGTTTATTACATGTAGTAGTTTAGAAGCTTGTCTACACGATAATTTAACAACAAATAATTTTATTTACAGCGGTATTAAATGTTTTAGTGCCTAATTAATTTAAAATTTAAACTACTTACACGAACTGAAATGTTATATTTATTGCGAAATTAATGAACTTCCCATTGATTTAATCTAAAACGCAAAAGGTCACTCCGCTGCAAGACTACCAAATCCTTACTGTTTTACGACTTGTTGCTATTAATAGTTTGGGTAAAGTAAATTATAATTATGAAAATAAACATATTTGACTATGCCGGTTGCGATAACCAAATCGTGAATTTATATTTATTTATGAAGCGCGTATGACATACGCTTTAGTATGTAATTTACATCCCTTCACTGAAATATCGAAACGTAATAAATATATGTTATATAGGTATATTAAAATCTGCGTACACTTGCCCCAGCCACACTCACCCGCAGTTTCAGGGTAACAGAACAGCTGGTACTCGTTTGTGGAGACGCCGCTGTGTGTTACGACTCAGTGTAACCGCTTTATATTAGATACATACATTGTGCTCGGTTATTAATGTATGCAAATTAAACTTGAAACGGGAACGATTTTTTTTAAAAGAAATTACATTAACTTCTTACTGTAGAAAGATACTTAACAGCAACTCTTTTACGACTTTTTAGCTGTTTAATATAAATGTTAAAAAGCTTTATTAAATATGATGCTAAGCTTGCACCAGTTGTCTATTGGATAATTTCAGTGGCTTCTAATGGCTACTGGAGCTACTGGCCATGCGCGTGATTATGCTAATATACGGATAAAACGACCCCGCCTGTGAGGTTGTGTGAAAGCCGTAGGGATACTACGGTTTTAGGGCTGTTTTACTTTAAATAAGAAAAGAAAAAATTGTTCATTGCCTTCGTGGATTGCAAAATCGCAGAAGTGATTGTAAACATTAAACCTACATCTAAATACATAAATAATAATTGATGACAGTTGTATAATAGATATGTGAATGGCTATATGAGCAAATTAAAAATAGTGTCCAAGTGAAGTCAAACAGTTATGGATAAAATTCCTGCTCTGGTTTTAGCGTAAAAGCATTACGAAAGAACGCTATTTTAAGTGTTAGGTACGATGTTTAAAGTACAAAGTTCAATTATATCGATCATTGGTGCTTTAGTATTCCTTCTACTTTCCTCCTAAAACCACAGTCACCTCACCTCTAAGTGGCCTTATGAATAGAGGCCACCGCATTAGAGCTCATAGCGACACTTTGCATTGAAAGCATCTGGATATTCTGGAATGTAGGTGCAGTCGGGACCACAGTCTTATAAACAGTCGTGTTAGGCTAATAACAATACCATTAGGGCCTGCCTCGCACAAGTACTTAGTAGAATTGGCTAGTCTTGTGTGTGAGTTCATTTTTAGTGCAGGAATGATACTGTAGATGTAATGGAAAAGAATATGGCGAAGATGTTTTGGTTGCTTTCATAGTCTTTTTGTATTTTAACACTACACGTTACAAAGCAATTTGCTTAATTTACAGCAAATTTGATTTCTATTATACCGTTTATAAGAGACAGCGTACCAGAAACTGATAGAGGATGCTCAGTCAACGAAACTGAACAACTTTTACCAGGAATTTAATAAAACTCTTGGCTTCCCCATACGAATTGTCTGATCGAGATCTGTCTGATTTGGAATCTCTATTTTTTTATATCCTGAAAGAATTTTCGGTTTCGGTGAGGTGACTGAGCAACGCCGCTCAGTTTGAGATACGCTCTGAAATAAGACTACACTACTCCTATCCTATACTGATACACCTTTGTGACGTTTTCACTTCGAATCGATATCACGTCTTTCACTGCTTTTCTTTTACCTCCCATAAAATCCGTTCAAAAGCCTTTAAGTCCCATTTCCTTCAACATTGTTTGTCTATAGATACCCATAACAATTTACCCGAGCATCCGAGAGCCACATTACTTTGAAGGAGATCCTCTACAACAAAGTTGTGTAGTTGAGTAACCATTTTCGTCGTTTCGTTGTTTTGTCAAGTAAAATACCGACAATAATATGGTAATGTGAATTGTGGGTCTATTCTGTTCCAAGTTTGTGCGGCAATTATGCGTGTTCGGGTTGTTTTTGAACTGTACTGGCCATAGTGGGCATCTGGGCATCCACCTGACGAGACTCGCCTATTCATACGACAGTCTTTGAGTTAAAACGGTGTTCTGGAAGGGAAGCGGAAGCGGTGTGCCTCAAAGTATTTCATGTTTAGAATATTTTTTTATCGATATAGATCCAGCATTTTGCAGAGTAGGTGTGTTTTCTTTTTATATCTATATTATATCAATTTAGTATTTAATAGTTGAATTCACTTTGGTTTGGACCAAGACATGCATCTGTTCGTGTTTACATAGGACATGACAAAATCTTTGCAAAGCATACTCGTATGTATGTATGTATATCAAGATTGATACCAATGTTAAGTGTAGATTTTACAGGACATTTTGATATGAAATTTCTGATACGAACTCAAACTTGCTGTCACTCTTGAGAGCAGATTATTAATACGGGCCCTAGTTTGTCATAATCATACGTTCTATTTCAAAAAGACATATTTTATTCATTCTCGCGATATCCCACACCTCGCACCAGCCACACAGCTGAACTTCAAGCTGACAATAGTGTACATTGAGCTTACATTGAGTGAGTGATGCGCCGGAGTCGTGTCCCCCGGTCGTGCTCGCTCTTGGCATTGACGAACCGAACTAGTTCCTGCCTTTGATGTTTGCGCCTCGTTAACCACTCTATGTATTGGTTTTTTATTGTGTATGCTCGCTCATATGATTCCAAGGAAACTTGCGTCGTAAATGATACATGGCTATGCAATCAACATTTCAACCAAGGCGTTTTCACAGTTCTCATATCCCGTTGTCTGTGGTGTGGGTGGAGTGCGGACTTACATAAATAAAATAAGTAGAGTTTTGTCTCGTAAAGGAACTATACTTTTCTTATTATGTTCAACGATGGTCCATAGTACAAATACGATGTCCTCTGCTTAAAAGCATTGGCAAGCTAGAGAAGAGTTTTCAGCTGTATTTGTTCCGGTGGAATCTGCAGTAGTACGCCCCAGCTGCACCAGATGCCAGAATATGTTTTTGCTGGCCCAAACCATCTTGGGATATTATGCAAATTGTGCTATGCTAATCAGTGTTTTGCTTACTCACTGAGATGTTGCACAGAGCTAAATAAGCAGCTATCTGATTTTTTTTTTAAAGGAAACAAGCTCTTTCATAAAAAAGTTAAACCAGATGTCATAAAGATTTGCATTTTAAATGTAAATTTAACGTTGTAAACCTAGCGAAATCAACTGCAAGCTGTATTTGCGCTGGACAGATTTGCAGCCAGTTGCAATTGCAAGCAGATGCAGCAGCTGCCAAAATATGTTTTTGTTGGCCCAAGCTGGGTGGACAGATTTGTGTTATGCTAATCTGTGTTTTGCTTAGCCACTGACCTGCACGGGGCAGTGTATTATGTACAATATAACTGAGTTGAATATGGAATTGCAAATGAGAAATAATGTGGGCGCTAAAATAAACAAAATTATTCTTATCATAACTCCTAATGATGACAATGAACACCAAAATTATAGTGCGTATTGTAATTCTCATCATAATAGAAACATAAATATTTGTCAACCAGCAACACTGTTCAACTTCTGGGATGTTAATATTAGCGTAGAAGCATAATTTGAGATTAAGATGTAATTTACGTCTAATTACATACTTTGTACTAGTTTGACATCAAAGCTTGATAGGCCAAAGAGCCTTTACAATGTTAAAGCCCAAAATGTCGCAATCAGTATTTTCCCTCAACAAACTTTACTCAGACCAAATTCTTAGGAAATTCGCATTTGACTAATATGGCAATGCAGCTCAAAGGCGATACTCGGAAACGTTTTCTCATTCACTGGCGATAATGCCTCGCGAATTCTTGGACGACTTTCTACCAAACAAAGGCGCGACAGGCACATAAAGAATGGAGTACATATCGGTGAGTTGTTTCCATTGCTTCAGTCTGGTTTTCGTATCCGGTTTAGATACAAATGATCGTTTAGATCTTATACGAATAGATAACAATCGAGTAATAGAGCGATCAAAATGCTGATTAATAATCTTCTGACAAACAGCTAAAATTGGTATTTCAATGTCAGTTTACGGACCGATTAATCTATTTTAGGATCTATTTTAAAAATGGACGCCAAAATATTGGTTGCATTCATATAATTTACTTATTATATCGGTTCAGACGATTCATTGAATATATTCGGATGTCGGATCGTAAGTAATGGTGGAATACCGTCCTAACTGTGTCACTTTCGCGGGGTATTCTTTACTAACTGAGCGAGCATTAACATTTGATGACTCCGAGACTTATGAGGCGTTCCCACACTATATTATGCAAGTAGGTGCTACAGTCAGACACGCTTAAAACCTAGGTATACTTTTTATCTTAAACTAGCTGCCCGCGGTTTCACCCGCGTTAGTTAAATGAGTTTTCCCGTAGTAATGAAGGTTTTTCCGCGGGGAAAAATAGCCTTTTGCCGTATTCCAGAACTATATGTGTGCCTAGTTTCATCCCGATCGATCTAGTGGTTGAAGCGTGATTGAGTAACAAACATCCAAACTTTCTCATATATAATACCTAATAATACTAAGTATTAAGTGGAATTTTAAGCACAAGGCCAGAGAAAGAACTATCAGCATGTAAGTTTATTTTGTGGTTTACTGTACCTATGTAGAGTCGCATGCGCATGGTAACGATATAACAGTATTAACACTGATGAATTTCACATGACATCATTATTATCACACTGACGATGATGACCCGCTGCGACGCCCATGATAGATTAGTTTTATAACGGTCTTAAAGGAGAAATGCTCTTACGGCTACGTAACTTAATTGTTTTTTTTTTAAAGAAATACTGTAGATATTTTTTTCTTACTTAACAGATTATAGTTACAAACGTAATGTTTGTATACCTAAGCCCGCCCAGTCCGTGCATGACAAAAACGAAGACTACAAGACTAGACAATGCAGGCGGCTGCAGTCTCTATAATCCTTTAAAAGGATTAGTTTGGCTTTGGCTAAAGTAATGTACTTCTGAACCGTTTGCCAAGAGATTGTAGTTGCGAGTTTATGCGTTACGTCATAATGCCTTAATAATATTACGGCTGTGGAATTGTCCGCCTGACCTTAGCACGTGTTGAATAGCTCAGTTGGTATTAAGTATAATAGTGGCATATCATGAGATTGAATTGAACGTCGATGCTTTTCGCTTTTGTTGGAAAATTTACTGGGATGCAAAAAAATAAGTGCCTACCTTAACACTAATTTTACTTATCTCAGAGTAATAATACAATTTTGTTTTTACAAGAGCAAAATAATAAAAATATAATGAAAATGATCCGATTATTATTCATTTATGGAGAACAATAAGCAATTACAACTACAACACGACAATAGCAATATCAAATGCAAATCCCAATAAGAACAAACTTCTACGGCCCATTTATAGAATACCAAATCAAATCTAACCGTCAAACCGCATCGGCAATTCACATCCATAATTCAAGAGAAACAAAAGCAAAATATACTGACAATTATTGTGAACTCTAAAGTTATACGACTAAAAGCTCTTATAAGTGTCTTGGAGAAGTACAAGACGCAACCATAATTACGACGTCGACTGCATTACCGAGACTTAACCGCTCATGTTAAGTATGTTATGTTCCATAAATAATGCAGCACAATGTAGCTTGACAAATAAGATGAAGAGACAAGTAAAACGAGTCTTTGGGCGGTAGAAAAACACAAGCAAAATCTCTTGTACGACGTGTCGTTTCAATTATGTTTTTTTGACAGACTTTATAGTTTACTTATTAAATGTCTTTAATATCGATATCTTTTGCGTTTAAGTGCTGACAATCGTAATAGAATTAATATCAATCCTATTTGATATCTGTTAATAACAGTTTCAAGGTAATTAGACATATTTATTCCAAACTATCTGAGATTTCATAATGGATTAAACTTGTATTTGTACATTTAACGCGTTACAACGGAATGAATGGAATATTGTATTCAATTCTATGCAAACACTTTATTAATTTGCGGTTATATGACTTATACCTAGTTGTTTTAGGGTTGTTAATTGGTTCTATAATGGAAACATTGTAGCTTGTAAATATATTGTAAATGCAGGCGATTTGAGCCGACCTGGACCGCGTGGGTTGGCGGTGTCGTGGGATAAGACCCGGCGCCAGACTGGGGCAAACAGAAACCAACATCTGTCATACAGCAAAACAACTTTCGACAATCCTATCAGAACCACTTTAGGACTATTTCGGCTTGTAACAGCTGTATAAGAAACTGTGTAATTTATTACGTAAATATCGCTTTAGTTATCCGTTCCATATCTGTAAATGTTTATCTATTTGATGTTTATTGGACGTTGCATCCTTAGATAGAAGGTCCATTACACTGAGACCTCGTTCTCCTTCCGGTTCAAACATCAAACTTGAACAAAAGGAGAGGTCAAGTCGAATTGGATGCTTTTGATCGGTGTGGCCGTAATCTTTCATGCTTATTATGGGTTTTATTAGCTTATCCATTTTTATTTTCATAATAAATCCAATGTGTCTAAGGAGAAATTACAGTGTAGGAGTCCTAACGGCTTAAGTTGTGGCAATACGCGCCTTAAATTAATAAAAACAGAGGTTATGTTATGTATACTTTTATACAATTATAATTTTATATAACCGCTATTTAAAAATAATATTTCACGGCTCCCATTACTTTACACCCTGACGCCGCTGCTACATTTCTACCTATCAGACTCACAATAAATCTCTAGTCTCATAACTGCCGTATCTCAATACAGGTTGTTCAGATACGGTGCAGGTTGGCAATTCGGCATTCTGCATTTATCAGTCTGGCCTGCAGGAATGTCGCAGACACCCACGGTAGCGCCAGCTGGTGGGTGGAGACTGGAGTGAAGGGATACCTGCTGCATTTGTAGAAAAACTGGGGACAGTTGCTCGTGGTTACGTGGGTTTAGTTGGGCAGGTTGGAGTCAGCTGTAATGCTGTATTACGTCAGTGGTAAGGGCGTGGAATCACATCGTCATAATTATTAATTTTAGTGATAATTTGACCAACTAGTTTCAATATTGTATTCGAAAGAATTTTTTACTTTCGTGCTACACCGAAACTTAGCGTTTTGATTAATAGTTTATTTCGTGATAAAAAAAAGTTGCAGTTGCAGAAACAGCAGGTATAGGTACCTATACCTACTTAAGTATATCCCGACCGTTATGGTAAAAAACCCACGTATCAAATACCTAAGTTATGATATTGGACATTTATGGACCTGTCACGGATAGGTCAGGGATTTCGCCCACCGTAGTCGTGATTCGCCCACATCTGGCGCCGAAACGCTGGTATGTTATAAAACAAGCTACCTATATGTTATCTAATACCTGAATTCGGACACGCAAACCTAAGACCTAGATTGAATAGTTTACAACGTCGGACCTGTCACTAGGATAGTTCAAGGATTTCGCCCACTGCGATACACCCACTGGCCATAGGTATCCTGCTGATTTTAGAATTAATTCCTATTATATCGAAAGGTCACGCAGAATATCGATTAACTAGAATAATAGCAACACCTATCAAACACAAAATATCGTTGTCCAAAAAGGACTCAGTCCTAATATGGGCGTTCGAAATGTGCCATTGTGATGGGTAGGTATAATAAAATCGTGAGTTTCGGAATCAAAGTCCCACTAGTATGGCAATCCTGTGGCACTCCTTTCCGAGGTATGGGAAAGATGGCAGTGATAAACCATGGATTTATGTCTCCATTGCAGTGGATAAAGGCGGCGAACATTAATAGTCGTATTGTGAAATCTATGTGTATTCCTAGGAATGATAATATTTAAGTGGGTTTCCAGCTAACGTCATTATGTTTACCACGATTTACCTAGATACTACTTGCATTAAGTATCTACTTATCTAGCCATGCGAAAATTTGGAAACTGTTTCTGCTCTATCTACCAACACTGCTACACACGCATTTTGAATACAATTAATATTCCCTAGGCATTAAGCAAATTGTCTCAAATTACACATCAATCTTTAACCTATAGTTATGTTTACCTAAGTAAACGTAGACCTTATCGTGATTTATCAAATCGATTTCATCGACCGGCACGTTGCCGCCAATTTATGAGTATTCACAATTTAACGGTAAAGTTCACCTAGCCCGCCAGCAATTTCAATTATCCTTGGCGTCAGCTGATACGTTATGCAAACTTTTTGCAAGCGGCTGATCTACGATCTACTGCGTTTGCGCAAGCGGCACACTGGCGCCATCTACCGTGATCTACTGGCGCCATAGTTTCAACCGCTCACTGCTCATACAGCCTCTTATCGCCTCAATGCAAATCCGTTTTAATCTACTCCAATATAATAAATCCATGTCTGTCTATGGATCTTATTTTTAGACATAATTGCATAGTATTCTATTCTAAATCAATCACCGTGATAAATGTGTGTGGTTTGAACGTGCACGTATTAGAAATCTCATATTGAACATGATATGCAAATGCTGTACTGTCTTGAAAAATGGTTACAGACAGTAATGTTTCTGAAAATCATTAATCAGCAGAACATTATGCAACATTTTTTACTTATGTCTGCCTTCAGTTCCTAGTTCGTAACTTTTGGTTTTATAATGGTGATAGAAATATTGGCCTATGTGTGAAAGCAAAAATGAGCTTAGTATAGTGTAGTGGCCAAGTGTTGTCCTTGGTAGTTCATCAAAATTACGCTGTTTTATTTTGAAGTGTTTAAATTACTGTCACATAAAATGTTCTGCTAATTATATGACATGTTCTATGTCACCAAATCCAGTTGAATATTTCCGGTGCTATAGACGTGTTGTAGGCGTCGTTATTGTGCAATCTTGAGCTTTTTCCTGCGCGCGCGCGTGGGCGGATAATTATACGCCTCGCCCGATTTATGTCCGCAGATATGAACCAACTACGGAATTATGCCTATAAATAGTTAAGTGCTCAAGGAATCTAGCAGTTTTAGGGTATAACTAAATTTTTTACTCTACGTGCATAAAAAAAAAATTGTCTGGTTTCCTTAGGTACTGGTAATTCAAAATTGTTAAACCATTAAACTTATTTTTGTTTTTGTCTCATTTCAGGTAAGTTCACGTAAGACAATGATGGAATGAAAAGAATATCGTGCAGTAAGTAAAAGTCTTTGCCAATGCATATGATATCCATTGACCAACGGCATCATAAGCTTTCCTGCAGATAGATAAACGGTGGAAGACTTCACAAGGAACGATCTAGCTTCGATTACCAGTACCACTGTCTTGATGATCCTGGACGAGCTCTATCCATCTTCGGCCTTTGGCATTTCTAGCCTAGCACAAAAGGTACCTTACCTGCAACCATGGTTAAACGTCTTACAGCCCAACCCAGTCTATCCTTTAACCGAATAAACAAGCAAACAGAACAAATAAAACTAGATTTTTCACGACAGCCGTACTCAATTCAATTTATTAATAATGCAAGCCGACGAAGGGTCGGAGAGGAGAACGATTCTTAAAGTCACTCGCGACTCGTAAAAACCGTAAACTCGGCATGGAATTGAAAAAAACGAAACGTTTTCGTGCCATTTCTGTTTCCGAGAAGGTTACAGACGTGACTGTAAATGTAAAATGAAAAATACGACAATATTGTTTTTAAAAAACGGCAGCCTTCAACTTTCTACGTCTATTATTCCCTGACTGATTACGGCGCTTGAAGAATTAATTAATACATAATGTAATATGTAGGTGCCTGAATAAAAAAGAAAATAACGGTCAATAAAGTAGAGACAAAATTTGCCATTATGTAGAACATTTTAGGAACACATACGTGTCTGTTTACATTTTTTATATAAAGCCAAAACTGGCCATAAGTGAGTCGGACATGCATATCTTCATATTTCTATAGATTCCAATAGGGTCCCTAATATTTCTGTAGGTTCCAATCTAATATTTTCGGTGCACGTTGTCACTATAATGTGGGTATAAATGTACCTAACTATTAGTGCTCCAGGTCGACTACGGAACCCTAAAAAGGTCGTAATCCAATTGTAGGTACATTTTTATTTAAACTCCTCTCTTTACCCGCCCCCAGTGCGCTGTAATCTGCCGTGGCGAATCCTCACTCGCATAAAAACATCGCCGATTGCGTAGGAGTGCTCTAATAAGACCCCCGAGGTACAAAGATTTCACACTTCGCCATTTTTATTGTGAATTTACCTTGTTGTGCCTTTTAATCGCAAAATAGATATGAAGGTGTAAAATTTGGTTACGTGTTATGGTTTTATTTAAAAGAGGTAACTAAATTATTGTTTTTTAAAAGTAGCAATTTCTTTACATGTAGAAGTCCATCAAATCTGGCAAAGAAAAAACTAAAACCATTTAAAGGCAACGAGCTTAAAATTTATTAAAAGGTGATGACAGGAAATGAATGTGTATAACAAGGGCCCCCATCACACTGCATCGTTATATTTCAGTATTCGGTAGGCAGAAAGCAAAAAAACCGAGTGAAAAAGGTTTTCAATGCACTATTGAAAAAGTCATCGTAAATTCATATCTGAGAGTCCACGGCTTTGAGAAGCAAAATTTAAATAGTAATAAATAAAAACACAAAATATAAATTCACCACGCGTGTCTAACTCAGGCCCACGCGAAATGCACTTCTGAGAATCACCGACAAAATATGGAAGTAATAAATAGGCACTTTATGAGGAGATGGAGGATGATTTAAGGCATAAGAAATAGGCAACATTTTGTTCCTTTTAGGCTGATATGGAATAATCAGGCACACGAGGAATAAATGTAGTCTAGGATTTTGACGAAAAACTGCGTAAATTAGGTACCTGCTTAAAAATATATTCCTCCAAATAGTGTATTCCTCCGCGAGTGCAAAATACCCAAAAATATGTAACGGGAAGTTTATGTAAAACTCCCCATAATATCCCGAAAAATACAAGCAATCTTCTACGAAATTTATTATGTAAAGCAATTTTAAATCCTTTTCAATCCCTCTGTTATGCACAACCAATCTTCCTTCTCCCTATTTGGTCTTAAGTCAGAAAGAGAAGACAACACTCTTGAGACTTGCAGATAAAAGTAAAGATGAGGAAGGAAGTAAGGGTGATTCACAAATGCCTTCGTCCGGAACGTCTATAAATAACAGGTTTTTGTGTAGCTATTTGAATGATAAATTAGTTTGCTTAAAATTATTTTAGTTTACCTAATATAGTTCATAATAAAAAAACTTACTATCTTTCTGAGAAATTCGCTGAGGTCTGTCTCTCCGAAAGTGTTTTAGTGTCGAACATCATAATTCATAATCGATATTAAGAAACTATTAACTTTTTAACTGAAAATTTGTGCCACCAATGTTACACGACAGCCCTAAATGGAAAAGTAAACAACATGCAAGGGGTGATTCTTTAGCTTTGTATAAATTATGCAGCTCCCCACACCTCGGTGCTTAGACGAGGATTTCATCAGCTGACTTGCTGGCTTTTTATTCGCACGCACAATTCGAGTAAACAAAATTCGAAGATACAGAAATCGATAATAGAACCTAAGTAAACACCAATATATCGCTAAATTTACTTAACTACTAACTACCTTATGCAAGATACAGACAGAACATTACATCGAATATCGGAGCACACAAAGTATTTCTGTAGATAACTGGTATGGAATAATTTGAGACCTGACACAAAATTTTCGAATATGTACACGGTAGATATTTAAAATATAGCGATTTAGCAGTAAATATGCATTCATTATAGCAATTTAGTTGCTAAAACGTCGATTCTAACATCGATATTGGTTTTGATTACCTCGTCTACCTCAAAATATTCAATCGATTACTACTTGTAATGCAGATGTGCTTACTGCTTAAGTAGCCATAATGTTCAGATATCAAATTTCCTTGAGAACGGAGCCGAGGTCGATCAACCCACGAGAGATTTATCAACAACCAAATAAGGCACCTCAAAATGTAACGACTTGCTATCAGCAAAAACCACAAAAAATTGTTTGCAATTCGCACAACCGATAATGTAGGCTGATTTATCGGTATTTGCCATAAATATCGGTTTTATCGGTTTTTACCACAGATATTGGCAAACCGCGATCTGCTTGAGAAAATTAAGACGTTGACACCCAAATAAGTTATATCGATAAGCTTTTAAATTATGGTGAATATTTTTCGCATTTGGAGAATGTCTGTGGATATATTGTAGCGATATAAAAATCTTGGGAGTTCTTTTTATCTGAAACGCATTATAACCTCAAACTAATTTACTTGCAATTTTCAAGAGTCCTGTATGTATTATAATTCTAAAGTACCGAGATTTTGGAGACCATTGTTGTCACTACTTTCCATAATAAAGCCCAAAAAAGTAAGTCTGTTTCTATCTTCCTTCCATCAGGATTAGATATTTCAGCGTAAACAAAAGCAACCCCTGTAATGACAATGCCCCGAGTTCATTTAGACAGAATTCCACATTTAAAATCTTATTAAGGAGCGCGCGACGAGACGAGAAACATTCCTATTTGGTCCTATTGAGATTCTCATTTCGCCAACGTGGCTGAATTACGCGCCGGGAGGCGAACATCACGCGACGCGAATTATCTTTTCACTCAAGAATTATTTTGGGCCGAAACACGTATTTCCTGATTCTAGTAAACTTGTTTACTCATTTGTCTTAACTAATAAGGATCTTCAGTTCGTAGAAGATTATGATGTGATCAATGTTATAAAAGAACAAACAACACAACACAAACGAAGAAGAAGTTTTGGTACTAGTTAAGTACCAAAATCTTTGAATAACGATCCACTGAAGGATTCGATATTTTCATTTTCTGTCTTATCGCTACTAGTTTAACTTTAATTTGCCAAATCACTTCTGGTTCTAGTCAATATCTTAATTAGGCTTTAGAAACCTAAATTAATTTCACAGTAAGAGCGTCATGATCATGAACATCCCCTGTGTAATTTGTCTTTCATTATTCCTCAAGAAGAGGATTTTTCCTGAAAATATAATATCGCGGAATATTCTTTTGCCCTCGACTCTTCGCGACATGTGAGATTAAATTTCTTTGGTCTCTCGTTTTAGTCGTATCTTTTTATTTCGGTAAATATTCTGCTACGAGATTTGCGTCTTGAAAAATTGAACCTAAGTACTTGAGTCATAGAAAGTAAGGATGATTGCATTTCAGCTAGATCTTTTAGTTTTCGGTTATGACTATTTTGTAGCTGCAGCATCAGAAAAGTGTCTCTTTAACTTCATTTTACGCAAAAACAAATCTGGCTTTGAAAACCTCGTCGAAAACACCATAACTTTTCTTGTTTTTTTTTTTCATCCTTACATCGATATCATTTGTGGTATTTCTCTGATGAAATGTTTTCAAATGCTTCTGGAGTGCTGCCAGGGCGATTAGTCAACTCTTCGGGTTTATTCGAGTCATAGATTAAAGGAATCGACCATTTCACTGTAGCAATGATTAGCACTAACGACTGCACATAAATTATATTAGCTCGTATTTTTCTTTTATTTACCTTTCTTTGACGATAGGCCACTAAAGTAGTTTATGGTTATGCCGCATTTGTTGTAAAAAGACAAATGAATTAAATTTCATTTCGTTGTTTTTGTCGAGTGGTTCTTAACTATCGTCACATTATCTTAATTTTACTGTTGTATTGAAAGTAGGTGATTTTACTTTTAGACTGCCTATTCCTTGCAATTTATCCCTTGATTTGATCACCTTTTACTATACCTGGGATAAAATGCTGTCCTAACCCGAAATCCTGACACGAAGTGACATTTTTAGTTAGCCATAGGTTTTTCTACCAGCAAATTTTACATGCTGGACTGGGAGTGATAGAAAATCATAGAATGTGCCAGCTGCATCTCCTCCCGGGCATGCTGTAAAAACCAGCTAAGGGATTCGAGGGTTTTAATGTATTGCAATTTAGGCGATGGGCTGACAACCTGTCACCATAGCAATACTCATGACCATCTGAAATAACCCTCAAAAGTTGTCAGACGTGGCGGAATGACCTTTCGGTTGTTTTCGCTCTGCCTACCCCATTAGGGATAAAGGCGTGATTTTATGTATGTATGTATGTAAATTTTACTAGTTGCTCTAGTTTATTTTATAATGTTATGGCTGGTTAGCTCGACCTAATTAGTGGTCCACCAAGGCTGAAAACATCAAACGACTGAAAATGTATCAACTAAGTTATTTTCTCGTCCCACATTCAATATTTAGGTCAAACCGTCGCAAAATTTATTGGTTTACATAACCATGAACTAATTATTTTGCATAATAACTTGTATACCTTGCAATTTTAGAAATTTTCGCGTTTATGTTACCTACAGTTTGTGCTTGAAAGCTTTCTCTTCCGGACGACCTTTGGGTCTATCTAAGGAAGTATGTGACTCGTAAATCATAATAAAACCTAGCAGTGGGTTTGCTCTAAACCAATAACATCATTCTCAAATGATGTCATATTTCATACGATACTAATAAAATATTTTATCACTTTTCAAATAAGGTGATCGTAAAAGCTCTAAAAGGAAATGATAAATCAAATTTCAAAAAGTGTGTTTGTCAGTTGTGAGTATATTTTTTGGCTTAAGAAAGCATCTGTACGCAATTAAATTGGAATCAATAACTATGTACAGCAGGTAATATTTATAAGGTACTGAATCAAAATTTCTCTTACTGATTAAGATTTGTCATAGTTTTTATGTTTCATCACTTACATCATTCAGATATTTGACAGTTTGTAATTACTTTAAAATAAAAACTCTAGGAATTCGTGAAAAAACCTACATGTCTAATACTGGGATTTTTATTTCATAACACTTATTTTGTACTACCTTTTCTTGGCCAGCCTTAGGTAGATTCTAAATTGTATTATGTCAAGTACAAATTCTGTGACTGTGTATCAAATCAAAACCTACGTGCAATTTTCACGTCACCGTATGTCTTTTACTTCGCTGCAATGCGATCCTAACCGAAATAGAAGGAAACTCAATGCTGTAATTTACTCCTTTAGTTTTAGGGACATTTTATAATTCACAGCTGCGCACACGCCGGATACTTTGTACTTATTCACTGATGCTATTAATCTTCTTTAGACTTAAAAGGGTTTGGATTTGGGATCGATGAGAATAGAACTAATGTAAATCTCTCTTGGCCTAGCCTTCTTTCTTTTCCATGAGATTAATGCATCTATTGAAGTTTAAATCTCTAACAATCAGAAAATTTATCTTTGAAAATCTTAGTTCCTGATTCAATGAAATCGGAATTAGTTAAATTTTACCGAGTTTTCTGTCTGTCTTGATGAAACTAATCAATCATTCCGCGAACATTTTCGTCAAGTTCAATCGTTCTCCAAATTTGCTAAGTTAATTTGGCTTTCAATAGACTATAGGTAATTTAGTTGGGCTGAAATATGGCTATTCCATTATTGGCTTTATTAAATCAAAATAAGACACAAACTATAATACTACTAAGGAAGGAAGACTGGACATATCTAATATCGAATATAATAATCTGGGAACTTTCACATGGACCCGCCACGGCGGTCTGACCTCTCCAAAATCACATGTTTCAACATTCTACGTGGTACTTAGCTAAAATCACGGCTCCGTTTTAATGTCAAAAGGCGTATTAAATTTCAATAAACGACACAGCATGGACATGCAAAAGCTTTCCCTGGAATACCTTGCCAGGGTTTCCACAGTAAAATTCTATGGCGCATCATATGAACACGCCTCGACCCCAGTAAGAGCCGGCTAGTATTAAATACCTGTTAAAAGTAACTGTTATGGTAATAGTGTTATGAATGATAGTTTTAAAGAGGGTTGCACAGTTGCTGGCTATTCGGTCTAGAAATTTTTAAAAGCCGACTAGTTTATTATGTAGGATGCGCAGCGCAATGATATTATGTTGGTATGTTAGATTAAGCAATTGTTATTTTATGTTAGGTAAGAAACTTGTTATCAGTCGACACGAAGAAGAATAATGTAAGAAAAAAAATTAAACTATAAATTATATTAAACAGGCAGGTGTTTATAATTTTATGTACCAAAAAGTTGGATTTTAAGTAAGGCTAACCCCTTTGCCGTAGCTTATTGGAAGGTTTACTTGAAAGCGTATAAATCTCTAGCAAATGTAACTAACTAAGTACCTGTTACAATTCCTAAACATGTATTAGCCCACCTCTAGCAAGAGTCCTCTGGTCTCATGGCGTTATAATTTATACCCCATTGTGTGCACCATGCGACGAGCGAACGTGAGCTCGGCTAATTCTTGCCATTTTCAAACCAATTTCGTATGCTAAATATTTTGGCGGGAAGAAAGGAAGGGAAGTAATAGCAGTCAGGATAAAATATCTTCGGGACTGAAACGTTCTACAGTCATAATATTATGATATCAAAGTATTGAGTATTAAGTAAAGATAATCTTTGAGGACTTTACTTGTCTTCATATCGATGATCTCAAAAATTAAACTTAACTAACCTTAGGCCCGTATTTATGAAGCGATCTCAAGAGTGAGAGCAATATTAAGTATGGATTTGACAGGTCGTTTTGTACTGAAATGACATTTCTGATACGAACTCAAACTTGCTGTCACTCTTGAGAGCTGATTATAAATACGGGCCTTAGACTGCCATGAGAGAGGCCAGCAGTAGACTGATGCGGGCTGATGATGATGATGATGATGATAAAGGTGAGGTAAAAATATGTAGGTACTTAACTCCTACGGAAAAAAAAACATTCAATGATAAATTCAAGTTTTTATAATATGCTTTGTAATGCGCGTAACAAAGTCACAGAATAGATAGCATAAAATAATAACGATATGCCATTCAAGCTGCAAATCGTGATAAAAATATTATAATAGTTAATAGTACGCCGAGCCGTGCGCAATCATCACTGCAATTATATCCTTCATTGCTATATTTAATTATTTAATGTTTCATAGCGATAACGAGTAACGTTATTACCGTAATAACGAAACGTGGGTTATAACGATTATAACTATTTTAATGATAAAAGGAAGTCGTCTCTAACGAGCTTCTTTTCGGATCCTTTCTTTTTTGGGCGCCATAACTTTCGTTTGAAACTTGTTATGTCTGTGATGATATTTTTAGCACATGGATACATTAGTTAAAAGAATAAACTTAATTATTTTTCTGTTTCAAATTTATGGTACCTTATCGCATTAAGTCAAATGTACAAATGACATTTTTTCTGTAATTTGGAGCTCAAAACTCTGCTACTGTTTTAGATAAAATTTTAATTTTCATATTGATCCATGACTACTTCTATCACTATCACTAATTCCATTAGTTTTAGCCAAGTAGCTGTATTGTAACTAAGTATTGCTTAATTCCGATCCAAGTCATCTCTGCCACAATTTCCTAACTACTGTTTTACATTTGACTCTGTTAGTTAATGTCCCGAGAAGGAAGTAGTCATTGTATCACGTTCGATTACTGTCCTTTATGTCGTGACATCAAAATTCATAACATATTATTATGTATTTCCTAGAGATGTCCTACGCCGCGGCCGCCTGTGATATGCTGATCATTTTGTTATGAAGTGAATAGTAATTAAGACTCTAGAGAAGAAAAGCTTCTATTTCCATAATTTAAATCTTTAGATATATTTTACATTAATATATAAAATCACGCTTTTGTCCCTTACGCAAAAGCCAACGGTTTAACGAAAGCCGTTTTTTGACACTTTTGACATGAACGGCGTTTCAGATAGCATTACCTATTGTATTGCTGACTGGTTTTCTACTCATCGTCTTAATTACAATACCCCGAAATCTAATACTTCATAGAGCATACCTAGAAAGGTTTGTCTCCCGCAGTTACTAAATACAAAATAATACACAGATTTTCTTATCACACTAAAGACGCAATCGTGAGGTCGGGTTTGATGTCAAGATCAGCTGTTCGTTGCAATGCCAATATAAGATCACTGCTTATAAATAGCTTAAAGAACTCGAGTTCTGTTTATGCAATTCCGAAGACCTAACATAGTTAATATCATAAGAATAAGTTATAGATGTTTTGTATTCTATAGTCTCGTCATGACTTGAATATTGCGTCAGCGACCACCTCGGCAGCTAGCTATAGGCATCATTTTATTATAATATTATTAAGAAGTATTATTATTGCCTTTTTAATATTCTTCAAAGGTTGCTAGACTCGTGTCGGGTCTGGGTGTTAAACTCACGACTGCGATCAAAAGTTTGTCGGTTTTTGACGGTATTTCTATTGTAATGACTTTTTTGTTCTGTTGTCGCTATCCTAACAGTAAAATGAAATGCTGATCGTTTCCTCTCCTTTAAGACACCTACCAAGATTGAATAAATAATACTTATTAAGAAAGGCTCGATCGTCTCGGGGTCTAAAATTACAAAATGTTCATATCTAAATGCACATATTTAACGTAAACGCTCATGAGTTACTTACAAGAAATTCAAGTTAGCCTGGCTTACGTTCCCATACTCGACTGATAATGCTAGACATAATGCAAAAAATTTAGCTGGTTAAATTACGTAATAACTAGCAAGAAAAAAATATAGTTCTTCAAAGAATAATTGCACTGTAAGGGTTAATACTGTACCTAGCCTTTTCTCTTGATAATCTGTTTAAAAAAAATGAAGTGATTTGGGTAGGGTTTGAAACTTCAATAGTTGCATAACAAGCTGATCACAAATAACTTTTGCTATCACACACTCAATAAACATTAAATACGGTTGTATTTTGATCAGACCACCGGAAGAATCTGAGAGTTTGAGAGCCACTTGTGGGGTCAAACATTTTTAGCCACAGGTGTTCCGTATTTTGCACGTCGTTGACATTTTATCAGAAGTATTGGCAATTACAGTGGATCGATTCAAAGAATTCAAAAAATAAAGTGCTGTTTTTAGAAAAAGTGTAGAGCTGATATGATAATAATGCTAATAATTATTATATTTTATTTTATAAAACTTACGCATTTAGTTCGACATTTAAAGCCGTGCGAAGCATTTCTCCAAGGACTTTATTGTTTGGAGCATATTTTCTTATGTTTATTAAGCAATTGAAGTCATTACGAAATAGCCATTTTTATGTAAATTCAATGCAAATCATCGCTGTCAAGGCTTTTTAAGAATTCGCAAATAGTCATGATTGTTTAAATTACTGAATTTAAAATGCGTGGGTGGGTTTTTGAATACAACCGTAAGTGTCTTGGCATATTTATTTTCATCTCTTGTTGTGCAGATGAAGCTTGCATTGAGGTTACCAAAGTACCTTGCCTACCTAATAGTGCATATTATAGGTAGGTAGGTAGAAACTAATAAGAAACGTTTCCAAAACCAATTCGAAATTAGGCACTCTTATTTGAATCTGGACAAGGCTAGCCCAATATAATAGGCATAAGAGAAATGATGCGTATGAGCCCTGCAGGGGTGCATTTTTTTTTCGTAATTCTGGCAGCTCTAAATCACATCAAAATGTAGATTAATTTTTCATTAAAATGCATCGAAACTTGTACCAATTTCACCGAAACGCTATATCAATCTGTGATAAACAAAATGTCGGTAACAAGTGTAACAAATCAAACCTTAACAAGTAACAAAATACAACAAATCAAGTGGTAACAAGTAACAAAATGTAACAAATCATACAGGAGAGCTGCCCGCGGCGGCTTTCGGCGAAATTCAGACGGGATATTTTATACAGAGCATATTTTTCGATGTATTTTATTTCGATACAATTTTGAACGATACAGTACAGTTAAGCGCAAGTTAAACAAGCAGCGAAACTATAGGTAGTATAGATCATTGTGGTCATCGTAACAAGGACTAATCTGAGTCCAATGTGTAGCTTAACTTGAGTAGCTTTATGTGCAAGATATTCGGCATTTTTAAGGGATTTTTATTTCTGTAACTAATAAGTATAATGTTTACTCTTTCGTAATTTTGCTAACAATTTTGTTACTCTTTTCAGGTACGTATTAGCTGTTCTTTCAGTGAGAAAAGTTTATCTCCTTTGGTAAAGTAAAACATTTAATTGTCTAATACTCGCTACTTATATTCGAAGAGAAACGTCGTCGACTTGACCTAGTTAAAGGTAGGTAGGTAGATTTATGCAGTCAATCATTGTATCATAATTCCATGCGTTGCTCTCTTTACAAAACACCCTGTATCAGCTTCCAAACCACCTCATTAAAATACGGTGCACCAAAAAACCGCCTCACAAAAGCGTTATCTGGCACAATCTGCATGATCTTCGCGTCTCGTCGTCACGTTCATCGCGCATTGCTGTTATATATTCTGTGGCATTGTGCAAAAGACGCGCGTGCGCGTGCGGTGCAAGCGCGGAATATCTAATGAACAGGGCTTGCACAGGGCCTTGCACAATGCACATCCTTCCCATACCATAACTTTTTTCTCTATACTTACGGGGTGTCAGGGACAACTTCCCGCAAACTGATAGGGGTTGCTCAGTCAACAAAACTGAACAACTTACGCCAGGTTTTTTTTTTTCAGGAAATGAATTTATTTTTTACTTTCCCATACAAAATTACCACCTCGATCAGACAATTTGTATGGAAAATCCATTTTTTTTATTTCCTGAAAGTATTTCCTGGTGAAAGCTGTTTAGTTTCGTTGGCTGACCAACCCCTATCAGATTCAGTACGCTGTCCCTTACATTACAACCATTTATATTACTCCAGGCTATTACCTAAACAGGATAAAAATTAAAACAAACTCTTGCCTGGGTGTTTTTCCACAAACACTCTTTATTCAAAGAAATGTTTACCCGCGGTAACCCTCTGTTATATCATCCCAAACCCCAACCGTGGGCGTGGCGGATTTATTCACCGTGGCCAAATTCTGACAACCTTCATATGCACAATAGCTGGCTCTGATGAGTAGTGTATTCTTATGTTACATGCTTAACACAAAGCAGGAGTCGTGACAGAGATTTAAGTATGATTTGAATTTCGATCATCCTTGATGGTTCTGTTCTGATACCATAAGATTTTAGGTAGAGTTTTGACAAAATTACGTAGGAAACCATGCTGTTGGTTAATTTAGGATTATACCATTTTATTTAAAATAAACCTAATAATATAACTTTTTTAGCACTCGCGATTATTTTCACTCATTTTACTATCTTCGGGATAAAAGTTAATTCCTATGTTTTACCTAAATACGTATCGCAAGTTGACCCGTCAAAATATTAAAATGAATAAACCTAAAAAGTTTTCAATTAAAATGAATTTAAAAAGGACAAGCGATGTTCTAATTTATACGCATAATTCGACCCATTTTGCTCTTTACTATGAAGCCGCAGTTTTGGTAGTTCGATATAATATTGCAAGATTTCAAAAGAAAGTTTGGTATTTTGCTGGCTAGGCAACCAACTAGTATTAATTACAGATTTTAATAGCTTCAACCTGCCATAAAATAGTTTCTTCGCAGTTGTTACACCAATAATAACCTTATCGATAAAAATTATTACGAGTGTTTTGTGACTACTAATCCTAAATTAAACATCTAAACGAACTTTCTACCAATGTTCACGCAAATTGAACAAGCACTTAAGTGAAATTAATTAAGAACTGTTTCTCCAGTCATAAAATTCGTACGTAAAGAATCGCCTCAACTGCTGCGTGGTCGAAACGTCGCCTTTTAATTTACTGCCCAAATAAATACAGACAAAGGGAAAGTTCCCACTTGGCTGAATTTACGACGGACGTGGCCAGTCAACTTAACTGCCTTTAAGGGCCCGATATTTGCAGTATTGTCCTTGAGAGCGAAAGTGCTCCCTTTTGAGATAATTATTTCACTAGTTTATTGCTTGGCTCTTGGAAAGGCCGTGCGTTGCTCTAAGCTTGGCTCAAATAATAAGATGAAGCTCAAAGGTACCATTTAATTTAGCACATATTATTTCATAGCCAGGCGGTCGACTTACATAAATTTTCCTGAAGGTGAGACAATGAAACGCAATAAAAGTAGAGTACTGTATGCTTATCCAAAATTTTCTTCATAGTTGGTTCAAGATCATCAACATAAGGACATAAAGGACTGACATAGTAATTCATTGTCCTTTATTTATTGCTTTAATATTACTTTTTGATGGAAATTTACATTTTATACCCGTATCTTCCAATGACAGCAATTCATTCGACCCCAAAAACATACCTACCCCAAACACCCAACACAAATTTTCGGACATAAACGCCACTTGGGCAATTTGGGGCCAAACTGGTCCAAGTACCCGCATGCTCGTTCCGGGAGTCAATCGCGCGGAACTCCGTGGGCGAATCAATTAGGACGCGTGCCGGGCTGCCACGACTGTGCCAGCCGGGTGATCGGGCCCTAATTAGGGTAAAAGTTCGGCGTGTAGGTTATGTTAGGTGTAATGAAGTGCGATCGCCAAGAACTTCGTACTATTTAGTAACACTCTTGGTTTTCGTTGGATTTGACAGCTGTAAATAATGAACTCTCTCTTTACACAAAATAATGTTTTGGTGGCCTCAGTCAGTTACGCATTCTTCTCCTTCTTGTCGAGTGGGTTTCGAGTTGATCGACCCGATAAACCCTTGTGTCAGAGTTTATATACCGCCTAATAGCACAGCTAATAGGCCTCTGACATGGTTTGTTACACAATTCACAATGCTTAATTATGGGAAAATAATTTCAGTTCCTGTAATAAACTTATTTTTAATAAATTGGTGCTGGTATGGTACCGTTACCGTTCACAATATAACAAAACATACCTAATAGCTAAACAAAATCCAATTTAGGCTACAACAGTGTGGTCCAATCAATTTACGCTACGCCACTGCAATGTGTTTACGCTCTAATTTACGCTTCCACTCGCAATATTTCTGACATTTAACGTCATTTTCTGACATTCAACGTCATTTTGGAACATTGCTGATATTCACCGTCATTG
Source organism: Scrobipalpa atriplicella (assembly GCA_029255725.1). Lineage (NCBI taxonomy): Eukaryota > Metazoa > Arthropoda > Insecta > Lepidoptera > Gelechiidae > Scrobipalpa > Scrobipalpa atriplicella. Next base: position 81,328 of record JARACY010000416.1, read on the forward strand.
CCCGGCCGTCCCATGCAGTAGCATGTTTCAACACAGCAGCTCATGCGGCAGTTTGGATGAACAGAATAATTTGTGATAGTTTGACCAATTTGATCATAAATAGCAATCGTTTCGTTGGTCTTAAGGTTTGTACTTACCTACTCATAAATGTTTCGTAGACTGTGAACGATCACTAAGTGATGTATAGAAGGACCTGATATTTTTTTAGCTCCGGTGGATCAGACACTAAGATAATGTTTGTTTTTATTTGGCGAGTTTGACTTCTTGAGTTTGAAAGGCGTAGACGTTGGCGGAAGGAAGCTTACCAACCTCCGATTCGCCGACGATATCGTTTTATTCTCGTCCTCAGCAAATGAACTAGAGGCAATGCTGCAAGACCTCAGCAGAACAAGCCGCGAAGCTGGACTAATGATGAACATGTCAAAGACCAAGCTTATGACGAACAGCTCGAAGAGGGTGGTGAACGTAGAAGGCGGGAGAATGGAATATGTCCACGAGTATATTTATCTCGGCCAAATAGTCTCTTTCCAGGCACGACAAGACAAAGAAGTTGCTCGACGCACCGAAAATGCCTGGAAGAGCTATTGGTCGATGAAAGAACATATGAAAGGTGACTTGCCTATGTCTCTAAAACGGAAACTCGTGGACGTATGCATTCTCCCAGTACTCACCTACGGAGCCCAGACTTGGTCTTTGACAGAAGCTCAAAGGTCCAGACTCGCGGTTTGTCAGAGAGCCATGGAGCGCAGTATGTTGGGTCTGAAACGAATTGACAAAGTCCGGAACACTATACTGCGCTCTAAAACCCAAATTGCTGACGTGACCCACGCCACCGCTAAGCTGAAGTATGATTGGGCAGGCCACGTCTGCCGCATGCCGGATGAATTGTGGGCAAAAACTACTACACAGTGGAAGCCACCAACTGACAGAAACGATGGCGAGACGAGCTGGACGCCTTCAGCAAGTCATGGCCGGAAGAGGCGCAGGATAGGGAGTTATGGAGGGAGAGGAGAGAGGCCTTTGCCCAGCAGTGGGACACTTAACGGCTACATTAGATTAGATTAGATTAGACTTCTTGGCAAAAGTTTGTAAGTCAGATACGGACGGACAGAAACCTGGCAAGTGGCTTATCTAGGAACGTGTCTGTGTAAATTTTTATCTTGGAATTGGTTCTTTTTATTTTGTCTGCCAAGCATTTTGCTGGGAATGGAAATGTAGAAATGATAAGCTCGCGCTCTGTCGCTGATTGCGTCTTTCTTACATTTGGGTTAGAGTCAAAACGAAACCCATCAAAACTGTATTCTATAATAAATAATAATAATGAAACTACCTATTGCTGGAAGGGACCGTGAAATGACACATGTATATGGAGGTAATGCGCCAGCAGAAGTTAATGGTTTGAAACGGCGTGGTTCGACCGGCTATAACGTGCTTCTGACATCGCCACCCGTGTTTTACGTAATCATGTTTACGTCTCAATTGTCCTAATTCAAAATAGGACTGTGGTGAAGTGAATAGGACTATAGGTACAGAGTGGACATTAGAAGGGCAATTTAAATCAAACTATTTCGGCCATAATCGAATATCCGTTAGTGTATCCAACCAAAGAGTATCCTATAATAATTATTTTTGTCCGTCTATGAATAGCACACTTCTTCTTCTACTACATACAAATAAGTAGTAACAAAGTGCTTTTTGGATATCTTAGAACTGAGCAAATCTAAATATACTTACCAACAACATGAAGACGCAAATATATTACGTTCAGTTCAGTGATATTTTTAATAGTAGGACCTGTATTTCCAGATCTCAATTCAGTACCTATGTATTTAAGCACCAACCAACTTACTCGTATATTCTATAAAAATCACAATTTATTATAATTATAAGTAGAGTAAGAGGCCAAAAGGGCACTCGTATTTTCTACAAAAATATACATTTTTTTTAGGTATAGTAAGGGCGCCTAGCACCTACCTGGGTTCCTACGCAAATTTTATACGAATGGCAGCGGCAAAATGTGGATAGCTCGTAAAAAATAATTGTAACGACTGCCCAGGCTGGTTTATTTGGATTTGGCACAATTTGGACGTCGATTGGGCTAAATGTAGCCAATTGAGCCGGTTGTTTAGGAACACTTAGATTTTACGACGCGCGTGTCAACGGTTTAACTGCAATTTTATCATAAAAGACATAAAGTTGCCGAAATTGGCCTAATAAATTAGTCTAATAGGGCTTAAAGGGATTAATGGAGTTTATAATTAGTTAATGGTTCAGGTCTCGATCTTTACTAAGTTATCCTTGGAGCTGAACACCTGTATTAAAATAGCTATCTTATGTATACAAAATCATAAAATATCGTACCTAATTCACTTTCACATTTTTTTCTACTCATAATTTTCCAAAACACGGGAAAATAACCAACTGTTACATTGTATGTTTTTTATCACTCTTATTCAAGACATGTACCTATATTTTAAAATCACATCGAAATAGATACCTACTTATTAAATCGTATATTCTAGATTACATCGCCTCAAATATGTCAGTCAGAGCATTAATTATAACGTCTAGGTGAGTTCAGGCTCAACACTTTACCTGCCCGACAGTCAACACCTCAACTGCCGCGGCCAAACATGGCGTCGACGAATAAGCTTAAATTGCCGAGATAAATATGCTAATTCACACTTGATGTGGCTAATGATTATTATATTACAGTGCCGAGTGATTTTAATGTCGGATAGCAATATTTTTGATGTACTTTTTCATTTACAAGTAAGAGCATATTTATATCAGATGATGTATAACTATTATTAAGCGACAACCATATTCGATTGAAAGATGTGGAAATGTTTCGACCTGTTGACGATAAATATTTTAGTCGCATTCATGAAGTCCCGTCCATATCTTTAATAGGGTTGGTAGAGCATCAACAGCCTATAAATATTTTAGTCGCTTTAGCCGGGTTTCTGTTTAGTGAAGAGATCTATCGCTTCTAGTTCAGAATGGATATTATTTATTTGATTCACTCTTAATTAAAAGGTGTATTTTTAATTATAGCCTTGTCTATTCTTCAAAATACTAAATTGGTAAACGATCCTTTCAAACTTAATCAAATTAAAATTTCAAACAATCTGAAATCCTATTATTTAAAACAATTAAAATCTTTCGCTGTAATTCTACCCTCCCTCTCACCTTCTCAGAAACTGACCCTTTAATCTCTTTGAGTTGATTTTATATAGCTGTGAATTCCCAGAACCTAGAACAAATTCATCTAAAGAAACTGTCTTAGTATTTATGTTATTTGTTATAAGAAGTTCACGTATTTAAAAATGATTTCTTCATACTGATGCGAATGACTGGCTAATATTACTCATTGAGTAACTAGCTCCTTACAGCCCCCCTAAGATTTCCTCGACGTACCTATCAGACCATTCCTTCGTTAAATTTAAGTCTCTTGATGCGTAAAGTACTAATGGATATTACTTTATTAGTTCTATCTCTCACAGTAGGTATCTCGTCTCGATCTAGTAATTAGACTAAGCTTACGCAAACGGCTGAAGGCCCAACGGCACGCCCCCGTCCTTTTAAAACTGGACCAGTGTGTTTATGGACTTTTGACGGCTTTAGGCAAGTCTATATGGATTTAAATCTGCATATTTTCTTTTACGTAATATCATGTAATATTAAGTCATAAAACTATTTACATAAAAATACACCTACCATGTAGGGTAGAACGGCCTCAGTCGATCGACTTGAAACCCACTCGAAAGACACAGAAATTTCAGACTCAAATAAAATGTGTATTGCTTGAGTGAGTGCATAAACTTTTGGGTCCCTTTTATAGGCTTTTACAATGTGCCCGAAATCCTGTAAAAGCATTTTCTATCATTAAGTAGAAAAATTAATATGATTTATATATATAAATTATAAAAAGTCCAGCAAAATAAGCTTATTATACCACTTCAGTCTTCCGCTTCCTAGTCTGTATTTCGAACTCTACTTTATTTCTGGCCATTTAAAATACGAAGATATTGCTAAAACCTAGAGACATTGAAATGATATTTTACCGTTTACAAATGTACAGTGAACACAAGGAGCGTGGGAGCAGTAAATAAGTGATAATTAGAATCAAGACTCGGCGCCTACCGATTTGTAGCTCGTAGTGTTCTTTAGGGCTGCCAACCTTTATTGGTAGACACGATTTCACCTGCGTCTCAATTAATGAGATGTACTATTAGAGAGGCCTAGACTATTTAGAAATAAGATCTTTCCTGTAGCAAGAATTAATCTATGTCCTATTGTCACTCCTAAATATTATATAGCTTTTTAATGTAAGTACCTACTTAGTACCTAAATGAAATGTAAAAATCGGTCGGCAATTTATAAAATTACATTTTAAATTTAAAAGAACTTAAACTGATGCTTGTTTTTTTAAATCACTGCTCTATTTAAGGATCAACTATTTTTCTGATTCTTGGTGACGAATTTAATTAGGTAGGTACCTATTTAAAAACCTCAAGAAAGTGTTTATTTTTTAATTTCATAACAAAAAACAACAAAATATTAACAAGATTATTTCATCACAGCCACCCCTAGCAACCTCAAGGAGGAAATGTCAATGTGGGTAGATAGAAGTCTCCGCATTGAATTATTTAGCAGCTGCTTAGTACCCTCCAATCGGCAGCCAAAGTGTTACATTGCGTGTATTTAAACCCATAGTGAATAATTAAGTTATAGCCTTCTTTGCGAAATAAAGAGGTTTAACACAAGGTTGAAAGTCGAAATATAGTCGAAAGAGAATCAGGAGTGCCTATCGAGATAAACTGCACAGTATGAAACGTTTTTGGAAAATGCTGACAAAAACGATTATGGATTGGATATGCTGCCTTCACTAAAGTTTATATAGCACCTTAGGTATTTTGCAACTTTTGCGTTCCAAAGATCTTGTTAGCGATAGTACTATCTAATAAGCTTATTGTAAAACCAAGTTATGAATTACGACTTGCTACGCTAAAACATAGATAGTCAGTCGTATTTCATGCTATTTAATGGTTTGCATAAGGCGGGGTTGCTGTGAATAGGTTATGATTTATTTTTTAATGGACTTGCCTATTAACTTACACGGGTTTAGTGAAATGTAGAGCCGTAAATCAGTATTGTATCGGTTTTATAGAGTTGGCGCCAACATAACCCGCCATGCGCCATCTTGGTGAAAAATGTGTGCGCTTTTGCTGCTAACAAGCTGCGCGCGAACGCACGGCGGCGTTCTATTCAAACATGGCGCCAATTTGCCTTTATATTCTGTGCTTCAAGTTTCAAGTATCTATTTTGAGGTTAGTTCCGTTCAGCTTGTTTATTTTACGACCCCGTACAGATCTGTTGAATTTTCAATAAGTATTACTCGTTCGAATAAATCGGTAACTGAATTAAACACCTCGAGTGTGGATAACTGGTGGTTTGGTAACTTTATTGACAGTTATTACACCGTAAATAAGCAATGTACGGAACATTATTGAATGATTTGCAATAAAACTAAACCGGTAATGACTTTATTAACGCCCGCTGTGTAACACCACATTTAGCACTCTATGATTTCCAAAAAGTGCCATTGGATAATTCTGTATTTAATTAAAATTAATTAAAGATATCAGATGTAAGCAGTTTAATGCACTTAGAAGAGAATAACTTTGTTGGTTTGTTACCGATAAAAGTAAAAAAAATACTGAAATTATTTTTAAAAGAAAATATTAACCTGGAATTCGCAAATTTATACGCAAAAACTCATTAAACTACTATAAGTATAACACTGCGATCCAGAAAGCTATACTTACACCCAAAATATATAAGTATTAAATTTTGACAAAAGTGATTTTATTTCGTTTGCCAACTCTACCGTACCGACTAACGTCATATCGGCGTTTTCCACTTCCCCGAACAGAATCGCTGGGTTCACACTGCTGTAGTGAGTGCATTCGGAGAACTTGGCGGTGTTTTAACATTAAATTTATTGCGCATTCACTGCACAGCGCTCATCGTCCATCATAAACTTACTGTCGGCATTTGGGAAATTGCAGAGTGTAGAGTTTTGGTTAAGCTGTCGGCTAAAATTACTACTTTAGTACTAGCTGCTTTAGTTATTTTTAATTCTGTAACAAGTTCACCGTCTATAAAATAAAAGTCCGCATAGGTAATGCTACCATTTTTTCAGCTTACTCAATGCGAAGCTCAGTTTTAATGTGTTGAGATTTTCGGGGGATTTAAATTTTTATTTTGAACAGGGTAATATGTACCTATATAGTACTCACTACATACATTTGTCGGAATTTCAGGTAAAATTTCAATTTAAAATGTTCAAAATGCTACTCATAGAAGTTTGTCTTTCGTAGTAACTATCAGGCAAGTCCATTGCTTATATTCCGTCTATTCATCTTTGAATGTCAACTTAAGTCTTCACTTATTCATAAAATCATTACTGCGGACCGGAGGCGAAGACAAACGATCATTTCGCTAACCACATGAATAGTTCGATGAAAATGTCATTGCAATCTTCGGAATAACCGTAAATACTTCCTAGCTTCTCTAGGAACCTATTCTGTAGGCAATTTCCCTGTGTTTTAAGCATAATTTGAGCTACGTAACAATATGAACAATTTGAACATGTAAAAAAGTTCAGTTTGATTGGCTGAACAACCCCTTTCAGTTTTCGGTTCGCTGTCCCTTACACCCGGTATATTTTATTATTAAACGATAAACAAGTGTTATTCATATTGAATATTTGACACGGCTTACTTGTTTGTTGTGAGACAAGGCTTGTGCCTCGACGTTTCGACCATATACGATGGTCTTCCTCAGGAGCTCGGAGTCGAAGATCACACCTGACGTGCGGTGGTGTGTCAACTCCGAGCTCCTGAGGAAGACCATCGTATATGGTCGAAACGTCGAGGCACAAGCCTTGTCTCACAACAAACAAGTAAGCCGTGTCAAATATTCAACCCGATATATTGTTGTAACTTATGGAATTTTATGCTCAACACTCTTGTGTGACCAAATTTTACACTTATTAGTAGAAAATTATCAAATAGGCCACAATATAAACCAAATACCTACTTAGCTAATTACATAAATTCCATCAGCCCATAAAAACCATACTTCATACCTTGGTTAACATTCTTAGTACCTAGTTACGTAAAAATATTTCATCCAGGCACTTAAAAGGAATCTATTTCAACCACTTCTTGGTGAAGGTTAAAAAAAACCATTAAAGGAGTTAGATTTCCACTATTTCTTCGAAGCACATAACTTCAATTAACGGTGAAGCCGATCAATTAAGTCAATTACAACAAACTGCTAAGATTCCACCTGCCGTTACAGTATAAATTCTAATACAGAAATGTGTTGCCAGACGTCTTTAAAATAATGTGCACCATGATAAATCTATTCGTAGCTTTATACCTAGGTACCTCCAAACCTCCAACTATCACTAATTTATAAACTTGTTAGAATTTCTTTTAAATTGTGAAGGAAAAACAATTTATGGCTGCAAAACAAGTTGGTATCCATTTGCAAATTTCATTGTAAAGTCCCATACAAATTCTAGAAAAAAAAACCTAAAATTATCAAAATAGCTTTTTTATCTGCAGTCCCTCCTACGCGATACCCTGTCCGTACTCCTGTCACAGATAACACTATTGCCTGTAAATAGTGTAAGGCTAAGATAGCAGAGGAATGCCGAGATCGATTACTGGTAGTATGGCAGGAGCCAAAAAAAGAAAAAAGTAGAAACTTAAAAGACTAACCGGCAACACTGATCCCGCGAGACCAGTCCCTCCTATGCGATACCTGTCCGTACTCCTGTCACAAATAACACTATTGCCTGTAAATAGTGTGAGGCGAGATAGCAGAGGAATGCCGAATCTTGACAAAAAAAGAAAAAAAATAGAAAGATAAAATACTAACGGGGCTAAACCTTAAATAGCCTCCCTCGTGAATCTGGCAACACTGAGCCCGCGAGACCAGTCCCTCCTACGCGATACCTGTCCGTACGTACTCCTGTCACAGATAACACTATTGCCTTGTAAATAGTGTAAGGCGAGATAGCAAAGGAATGCCGAGATCTCTGACGGCCGAGATTACTGTAGAATTGTAGATGTGTTGAGGGAATCAGTGGCAATAAGGTGTAGAATTTACGAATTGAGTATGTACCTTTATTAGGATTTTACGGTGTAAGTTTTAATTTTGTTTGGTAAATTAAGAAAAATAAAATTATCATTGACAACACAGTGTCAAATAGGTACCAAATCTTGTCAAATAAATCAAATTTCGGTTGTACAAGTCGTTCATAGTTATATTACATCTGAAATTTGTTATTTCATTTATTACAATAAGGTATAGACTCCAGCTTTTCTTGTCAACAAAACAACAGTTCGACTAGTTTTCGTAATAGGGAATAGAATACATATACATCTCGCAATGCAAAACCGATCCGTTTTCGATCCGAGATAGCTTTTTGACCCGCCGTGGTCGTGCCATCTGGCTACAATGTATACGGAATATCAAGGTAGTAGGACCATTGTAAAGTCCAAAGGAATTCACTTTATTAGGCAAGGAATCCACTTTGTTGCTGTGCAGAAGCCAATGATGTTCAGGTTTTCATATTTGATAGAAAAAAAAATACATAACTATAATATTATTATTTGTACCTACTATCATAACATTCATAACATGCAAATAATAATCTTATACAAATACAAGATTTATTATTTGTACTATCCAACCTAACCATTGTATTACTTTCTAAATGCAAAATTAAATAAACGGACGTATCATTTCTAAACAAACCGTAACGAATGTATGAAAGTATTTTCAAAACCAGTTCGTCTTCACTCTCATTAGAGCCTTTTAAAGTAAGTCACTTGTCCAAGAACTCGAGAAGAGATAAATAAATGGCTTTATTTGGCACCATCAATTATTCCATCAATCCATACTTACATGCTAATATATGGGACTCTGTCACATTTGTTTGATGCTCTTTTAAGCCTAAACGGCTGATCGAATATCTATGAAATTTGGCAGAACAATAGTTGGTATCTTGGAGACGGACATAAGCTCCATGAAGGAAAAAACAAGAACAAATAAATTACTTTAAACATACATACATATAATCACGCCTTTATGGGGTAGGCAGAGGGTAAACGACCTAAACAAAGGTCGTTCCGCCACATCTGACAAGTTTTGAGGGTTATTCCAGATAAAGATTATTGATATTGCTGTAGTGACAGGTTGTCAGCCCATCGCCTAAATTGCAATACATTAAAACCCTCGAATCCCTTAGCTGGTTTTTACAGCATGCCCGGGAGGAGATGCAGCTGGCACATTCTATGTTTTTCTATCACTCCCAGTCCAGCATGGAAGAAAATTACTTTAAATTACTTTAAAGGGCTCCGTAAATAAAGTATAGGATCTATTTTATGATCTATCAATAGTAAATCATAGTATGATCAGGCGCACGGGAGTTCTGAATGATCGATCGAGGTATGCCTATATGGAGATAGGCGAAGCTATTCATCTTACGGTTCGAGTATTGGAAAATGTTGATAAATTACTTGAGCGTATAGAGCTAGAGGCTCGAGAAAGGAAAATGACGTAAGCTTTACAATAAGATAACAATGCGAAGATATTTGGCTGTGTTGGAATATTTGGATATTTTTTACTCAATCGAGCGTTAACCTCTGGACGGATCGGGATGAAACTTGTGTATTTGAGAAGATGATGTTTCATATTCCCAGGGAAAATTCCTCATTCTTATGGAAAGCTAAAACAATAATATTCTAAAGCTACATTTTTATTTGTGTTTTTGCACTTAAGGAGGGAAGTATGGGAAATCGGCTAAACAAGATTCGGAAATTGACTAGTTTAGTACTTTCAAAAATGTTTTATTAATAAGAACATTATACCATTCTATTCAGTATAAAATGGAGAACAACGAGATCAAATAATAATAACATACAGTCATATAATAAATTACAGAAAAATGCTTGAGAAATCAATGAAAAAGTATGAAATAGTCACGCAGCTCTTGACTAAGTATAAGTTTTTGAGCGACGTAAAGGCAACAATACTTACATCAAATTAATCGCAAAAGAACAGAGAACACGTAGATGGTCATTGTTTTATAATTCGATTTAAATAGCAATTGCAATTAGTTATTAAATATGCAATATAATTTGGCTCATTTTTGTCATACAAATTAGTATGGCGCGCGCAGGTCAAAATTCAACCTATATTACGACTATCTTATTTAAAATTGCAATGCTATTTAAAGAATTAAACAATGACCATCTACGTGTTCTCTGTTCTTTTGCGATTAATTATGATGTAAGTAATTGTTGCCTTTCGTCGCTCAAGAAACTATATACTTAGTCAAGACCCCCCCCCACCCCCGCGCGCGAACTTATTTGACATGGCGTCGTTTTGCAGTGACTTGTCATTTCTTTCGTAGCGGTTGGTAGCCGCTACGAAATGTTAAATTTATAAAATAGAAAAATCAAACAACCATTTTGAGTAAGTCATTATCCTCCATACCTAATCTCAAAGATATTTGTTGTTTGATAACTCTCAATATGTTCAACAAGTGCTGTGTAGTGAATTGTGATAGTAGTGCCTACAACAATAGCTGAGACTGATGAGTTGGAACCAAAAGCCTCCTGTAGCAATGTACCAGTTACAAAAGGTAAAATATTTTATCAAACCATACTGGGTGTAAGGGACAGCGTCCCGCAAACTGTTAGGGATTGCTCAGTTAACAATGCTGAACAACTATCACCAGGATTTTTTTCAGGAAATGAAAATAAAATTGCTTTTCCATAGGTACAAATTGTCTGATCGAGGTGGTCACTTTGTATGAAAAAGCAATATTTTTTTTTCATTTCCTGAAAAAAATCCTGGTGGTAGTTGCTCAGTTTCGTTTACTGAGCAACCCCTATAACTTTACAGGACGCTGTCCCTTACACCCCGTATATGTTTTATATATTATGTGGTCACACACACATGCCACATAAAGAATACACTGGCATTTCTTAAATATTTGTTTGTTTGTATTTTCAGGAACAAATCCTCTTAAAACGGCGACAATGGCTGTGACTGACAAAGTCGAACCAAAAGCCTCCTGTTGCAATGTACCAGTTACAAAAGGTAAAATATTTTATCAAACCATTTATTTATTTATCGTATGGCAAAAATATTACACTGTGTTAACTAACAATATTATACATAACTTAAATCTTAAATTTAACTCTACGAAGATAGTGCGCAGCATCGCTCGTGAGGTCTTTGAAGTCCATAGGTGATCCCTAGTACTTGGTGAGAGGGCATTCAAAGATGATATGGTTGACAGTTTGTTTCGGGCATCCGCAGTCACAGCCCTCAGTATCGCTCCAGCCTAGTGATGAAAGAGACTCAGTCCTTTATGTGGTCACACACACATGCTACCACATAATTACACACTAGCTAGCATTTATTAAATATTTGTTTGTTTGTATTTTCAGGAACAAATCCTCTTAAAATCCAATCTTGGTTGCGGAGGTCAGATGGCAGTCGTTCTATGTAAAAACCAGTACCCTCGTTTAATCACCTAGATTAGGTAGCCGATCCCGAGAGATACGGGATAATGCTAGGGAGATGATGATGAAATAGAGGATTAGTAGCCAGGTCGCCACCGTCGCTGCTCTTGACTCAAATTGTTAAATTATTTGTATTAATTTGTATCAATGATTGATTTCTTTTAGCGGTAAAAGAAGTTGTATGTTCTTAAACATATTTTAATAGCTTGAGATAAATTGATGTGTAATAAGTTTTTTTTAAATACATATATTCCGTAAACAATCACTGGTGTATTATTTATCTACTTCCTCACGAATATTCAAAATAATTAAATTAAATTTAGTTATTAGACTAAAAAGGCTGCATTCCAGCATCAATACTCCCTAAAAGCCTAGATTCCAAATACCTAATCCCGGTCACTCTTAAAAAAAAAATATTGTCATGTATGATACGTGATGGCCATTTTTCGTCTATGGAAGATTTCCGTCTGAACCGTGTCGCCTGCGGGCTGTCAAGGTGAGAGGTTACGGCCGCTCGCATCCAAAATTCCGCCATCTTTTCTTGTATACTTACAAGGTAAAAATCAAGTCTGTCACTGCAGTGGTACCATAGAACAAAAGTAAAATAAGTATACAATAAAAAGAGGTTTTATTTCAAGCACATACCCCATAATGTAGAAATAGTTTACATTACGTAAAATAATAATAATATTATACTAGGACTTTAAAAAAATATGAAGCAATTTTTTAAATAGGGTGTAATGCTACCCATGAAACTGAACAACTTTCCACAAAGAACATAGGTTGAATTACGAAAAATAAATTGGTCCTCCCATACAAATGGTGTCAGCGGCTCGAGTAAATTTCTATGGGCGGGACATTTTATTTTTCATATTTCGAATTATTAAAAAAAGTTGTTCAGTTTGAGAAAAGTTGTTCAATTTTGAGAAAAGTTTCAATTTCCAGAAAAGTTGTTCAGTTTCCAGAAAAGTTGTTCAGTTTAAAATAAGTTGTTCAGTTTGAAAAAAGTTGTTCAGTTATGAAAAAAGTTGTTCATTTTTGAAAGCTGTTCAGTTTGGAAAAAAAAAAATGTTTAGTTTAACATTGCCCTCGATTCTGGCCGCCCCATTCTTAACTAATTTTAAGATAGCGCTGTCACTTTCTTTACTTTGACATAAGAACAGGATAGCAAATAAACACATGTGTTTGACGTTCCTAATTTGACATAAGCTGCTTTAAATAAGAACCGAACATAGAGCATGTTCCTTATTTTACGTTAAATAAGCAATCTAATGTCAAATTTAAGCAATTTAATGTCAGATTAGGAATGTCAAAGTCATGTGTTTATTTGCTATCCTGTTCTTATGTCAAATATAAGAAAGTGACAGCGCTACTAATACTAATGCTGTCTCTTTCGAAGGGCATAATATGTGCAATATTTAGTGCCGTACTGTACGTATGAGTGGAGATAAAGCATTGTATGTGTTCAGCACAATCCCCGAAATCGTTCATTGGCCGAAAAAAAGGATCATTTCGCGGATTGGCAAATTCAAAACGCGCAATCCCCGAAATGTCCTTTTATTTCGGTTGTATTTCGGCCATTGAGCGTTTTGAAGCAACCATTCGCGGACTGGCAAACACGAAAAAGCCAATTGCCGAATTCGGGGTTTGGCAGGTATGTAAAACGACCAATCCGCGGAGTGGTACTGATGAAATGCCAGCCCGCGAAGTGAGCAGTTTTTGATTCAACCACACCGCGAAATGGCATAGAAGAAATGCCAGATACCGAACTAAATGAAAAAAAACGGTGTTATGGGTCGTCGGGTCAACATGGGTCGTGTCGGCGGGGATGAGTTGTCAGTGCGGGGAAGAGTTATCAGTGCGGTGCGGGGTGAGTTGTCAGGGCGGGGATGAGTTGTCAGAGCGCGATAAGTTGTCGGTGCGGGATAAATTGTCAGCGCATCATAAGTTGTCAGTGGGGGACGAGTTGTTAGTGCAGCGATGAGTTGTTAGTGTGGAGATAAGTTGTCAGTGCGGGATGAGAGGACAACTCATCCCCGCACTGTCAACTCATTCCCTACTGACAACTCATCCCGCGCTGATAATTTATCCCACACTGTCAACTCATTCCCTACTGACAACTCATCCCCGCACTGTTAACTTATTCCCTACTGACAACTCATCCCGCGCTGACAATTTATCCCACACTGTCAACTCATTCCCAACTGACAACTCATCCCGCGCTGACAATTTATCCCACACTGACAAATCATCCCCGTTCTGATAACTCATCCCGCACTGATAACTTAACCCCGCACTGACAACTCATCCCCGCAGACATGAACCATGTTGACCCGACGACCCATGACATCGTTTTTTTTTAATGTAGTTCGGGGTCTGGTATTTTGTCAATACCACTCCGCGGATTGGTCGTTTTACATACCTGCCCATCAAAAAATACCCATCCTCCCTCGCTACAACTGTTCCCGCGCCAGGGCCAATCAAAGCTCCCCATACAGAAAATCCTTGCATGACAAACAGTTGCTGGTAGGGAGAGAGGATACAACAATAATAATAATTTAACACATGAAACACCATAATAGTGCTATCAGCTCCCCCCACGAGCAACCGTTTCTACGCCAGAGCCAAATCAAAGTTCTCCATACAAAAGACCCTGAGCTTGTACGGCAGCCATTTTGAAAAATGGTGGAACCAGAAAACGAATCAAAAATATCCAATCAATACGTCAGCGACCTCACACCTGCTAAATTTCAGACTGATCGGAGCAAATTTTTTTGGGCGCCATTTTGTATCCGCCATCTTGGATTTTCATGACTACTGGAAGTAGCCCTCCATTGTCCTACCTATCTCTTATCTTTGAGGTGATATTAGACTTTTTATTTTGTATGGCGGCTGGATTTTGCCTAACCCTTACTTTGACAAAATACTGGTCATAATCCAGAAAAAAATTTAGTATTTTGTCAAAATCCTGAGAAAATCCGGTGTTTGATAAAAAAAACTGGATTTTCTTAGGATTTTGACAAAGTACTAAACTATTCTCTGGGTTATGATTACGCGCTGAATACGCGCAGAGGACGCAACTCATACGTTTAGCGAATGCAAGGCCTGCGGATCATTTTAACCTTTTCACACTATGCTTGCGTTAGTATCGCGTATTTTGTACGCAAGTCAAACGCGCTGAAAACGTGCAGAGAACGAGCATGTGCGCGCGTATTCAGCGCGGGATGAGTTGTCAGTTGGGAATGAGTTGACAGTGTGGGATAAATTGTCAGCGCGGGATGAGTTGTCAGTAGGGAATAAGTTAACAGTGCGGGGATGAGTTGTCAGTAGGGAATGAGTTGACAGTGTGGGATAAATTATCAGCGCGGGATGAGTTGTCAGTAGGGAATGAGTTGACAGTGCGGGGATGAGTTGTCCTCTCATCCCGCACTGACAACTTATCTCCACACTAACAACTCATCGCTGCACTAACAACTCGTCCCCCACTGACAACTTATGATGCGCTGACAATTTATCCCGCACCGACAACTTATCGCGCTCTGACAACTCATCCCCGCCCTGACAACTCACCCCGCACCGCACTGATAACTCTTCCCCGCACTGACAACTCATCCCCGCCGACACGACCCATGTTGACCCGACGACCCATAACACCGTTTTTTTTCATTTAGTTCGGTATCTGGCATTTCTTCTATGCCATTTCGCGGTGTGGTTGAATCAAAAACTGCTCACTTCGCGGGCTGGCATTTCATCAGTACCACTCCGCGGATTGGTCGTTTTACATACCTGCCAAACCCCGAATTCGGCAATTGGCTTTTTCGTGTTTGCCAGTCCGCGAATGGTTGCTTCAAAACGCTCA
>JARACY010000417.1:0-96704 GCA_029255725.1 Scrobipalpa atriplicella
GTCCTAATCAAATGGTAAAGTAAGTATTGGTAGCTAGTTAAAATTTATAGGTTATGTTACCTTGCGGCGGGAGTCGGTCTCGTAGGGGCATTCTTTGATACAGTTGCAGACGGCGTCGCCATGTTCATCAATTTCACACACGACCAGCACTGCAGTGCACCTTCACACATGGGTCTGAAACAAGTAATCTAAATATATCAGAAATATTGAAATTTTGAGTGTCATACCAGCAGAGCTAACAAGTCTGCCAATAATCTAAAAATAGCTCGCTACGCTCGCGATTTCTATAACTCTGTCTATAACTAGGTGAAATCTTGTGCTCGCTACACTCGCGATATGAATTACGTTATTTTAGACATGATGATCGGTCTATTAGTACCTAACCTACCTAGCTATAGTGCATATTTGATCAAAAGTGCTCTAGAATCGAAGTTTTCATGTAGGTTATATTCAAATCTACTCGATAAGTCTTTTCATATGATACCCCACAAGGTATGTTTAAGGAATCGAACCGAATGCAACATTTTACAACATACCATCAATGAAAACGTCATTCTCTGCATTCTCAGCGCCCCGACGCTGCGGCCGCGGCTGTCAACGCCGCCCTCACCCGTGACGACCCTCCAGAGCTGTCTCCAGCTCAAGTAGGCAGGGAGGACACCGAGGCTGAACACCTGGAACTCGGCATGGCTGAGAGAATGGACGAGAGGCGCTTCCAGGTAAATATTCGTGTCTTTATTCCCTATGTAATTGTTCTGTGTATTTTTCTGTGTAAGTACAATAAACTGTTAAATAAATAAATAAATTTCATTCCAGACGATCTCTTAAATTTTTATAGAACTCAATCGATGAATTAATTTTACAGGAAGCAGAGAAGGCGCGCGTTAATGAGATCTTGAACGAGCACTCCGCTGAGAATGCAGAGAATGACGTTTTCATTGATGGTATGTTGTAAAATGTTGCATTCGGTTCGATTCCTTAAACATACCTTGTGGGGTATCATATGAAAAGACTTATCGAGTAGATTTGAATATAACCTACATGAAAACTTCGATTCTAGAGCACTTTTGATCAAATATGCACTATAGCTAGGTAGGTTAGGTACTAATAGACCGATCATCATGTCTAAAATAACGTAATTCATATCGCGAGTGTAGCGAGCACAAGATTTCACCTAGTTATAGACAGAGTTATAGAAATCGCGAGCGTAGCGAGCTATTTTTAGATTATTGGCAGACTTGTTAGCTCTGCTGGTATGACACTCAAAATTTCAATATTTCTGATATATTTAGATTACTTGTTTCAGACCCATGTGTGAAGGTGCACTGCAGTGCTGGTCGTGTGTGTGAAATTGATGAACATGGCGACGCCGTCTGCAACTGTATCAAAGAATGCCCCTACGAGACCGACTCCCGCCGCAAGGTAACATAACCTATAAATTTTAACTAGCTACCAATACTTACTTTACCATTTGATTAGGACTACTATTTTTGAGACTCAATTATTTTTGATATACTTTTAGGTGTGCACGAACCACAACGAGACGTGGTCCAGTGACTGCGAGGTGTACCGGCAGCGCTGCCTGTGCCTGGACGGCTCGGAGCTGTGTCGCGGCGCCGCCTACCACCATGTGCAGATCGAGTACTACGGCGCTTGCCGCGAGATGCCGGTGTGTAGAGTCTGTTCGAAAAGAGAACAGGCATAGAATTGGAGGGCGCACATTTGTATTAATTAGCCCACGGCTGGTTGCGTGGCGTTTATGCCTAGGTCTTTGACTTAAAACCTCCAAAATTTTATGTAGAAGGTTACTGTTAAAGTCTTGGGCATAATCCTCACACGAACAAGCGACAGTTAATTAAATTCAAATGCGCGCCCTCAAATTCCATGCCTGTTCTCTTTTCGAACAGACTCTATACAGGGAGAAAAAAAATTAGCTGACCAAACTTTAGGGTCCGAACCTATCCATGAAACTAAACAACTTTTCCCAAGAAACATAGGTCGCTAAATGAGTAGGATTACCAGACTTACTGTTGCTGTAAAAAATATCACGAGCGAAGCGAGCGCGAGATTTCACGTAACTCATATCGCAAGCGTAACGAGTGCGAGATTGCACGATCGACGTATAGTGTACGACGTATACCTAGGTAGGTACCTACTAACTTCAATCGTGAGCGCAGTGAGTGCGGAATTTCATGTAAATAATTTATGACAGAGTTTTATAATCACGTGACTCGTGATCGTGACACAAGAAAAGCAAGCGAAATGTTTACCATTTATCAATTTTTTTTTATTTTATTGTAGGAGTGCACCGAGAGCGAAATGGCGGACTTCCCGCGGCGCATGCGCGACTGGCTGTTCAACATCATGCGCGACATGGCGGAGCGGCGCGAGCTGTCCCCGCACTTCGCGCGCATGGAGCGCGAGGCCGAGGCTAACCTCACGCGCCGCTGGACCAACGCCGCCATCTGGAAGTGGTGCGACCTCGACGCGCACGACAATGACAGGTAAATATCATATCAGACATAGTACTGCATAGGTATAGGTATATTGACTTATATGGCGAGCGTAGCGAGCGAAAAATTTCACGTTATCGACCTAGGTACCTATACTGTAATGACTTGTATGGCAAGCGTAGCGAGCGAGAAATTTCACGTTATAGAAATAGGCAGTTTTAGCCTGACATCTTGGAATTCCGTTTCATCACCCGGCAATCCAACCCAACCCGGCGAAATTCTTGTTCCTATTTTCTCAAAACACCAATAGTGGACGCCAGCGACATCTATCGAATGATTTTAATATTAAAACACCCATAAATCCATGATGTTTGTTTTGCAGAGCGGTGTCCCGTCACGAGCTGTTCCCGATCCGCGCGCATCTCATATCCCTGGAGCACTGCATCGCGCCCTTCTTAGACATGTGCGACGCTGATGATGACCACAAGATCACCTTAGCCGAGTGGGGCAAGTGCCTGCAGCTTGATGAGGTAAGGTTTCACACACATAAAATGTAACAACTCTATTATATTTTTAAATAACAGCATTTAACGCCATCTATCGGCTAGGATTAAAATCATTATTCCGAGTATTTTCCAGCTTATAAAGTGTCTCTACCGGATTTTGCTAGGAAACTTGGAACTTTTTTTATAACACATTTTGCTCGTAAAGGGTCTCTTATTACACCAATTTCATTATCGTATTGTATCTCATTACATTACGCACTTGTGCGTAATCGTAATGTAAAATGCACGAGTGCTGTAAAACACACACTTTTTTTTTTTAATTAGGTATAACACACCGTTTATCGAACGGTACTTTTTTAAAATCTTAGCAGAGTTTTTATGTCAGAAAGTGGTAAACTTTTTATGTATAAAATTTTACTTTGGGAGATAAAATATAATGAATAAATATTTCATTCTTTAAGTAATTTTCACAGTAAATGGGACACCTTCATTAAAAAAAATAGTTCTCCTTTACTCGATAGGGGGCGCCGTTGTAGGAAAAATTTAGTTGTCAAAGTCAAAATCCTTTCAAAATCTGAACGGCGCCAGGGAACCTGGCCATAGGCCATAGCCTTGCACTACTGCCTGGCGGCCATTTTGTTTAACTTTTTGTTTCTTTGTTTCAGTACGAACTAGAAGATCGTTGCGACGAGTTCACTGATGATATGTCGTAAAGAACACGTTCGACTACCGTAGAGTAAGCTGGGGACGAATCGGTACAGGAGATGTGCAAATACATACATAGGCTCGTATTTATAAAGCGATCTCAGGATTGAGAGAAATATTAAGTATAGATTTGACATGTCGTTTTGTACTGAAATGACATTTTTGATACGAACTCAAACTCGCTGTCATTCTTGAGAGCTGATTATAAATATGGGCTATAAATACCTACTTCATATGGCCAGTAAAATGCAACTGTCTCTTTTTCCAACATATTCAGTCTGCAATACTTTTGGACCTTTTTGAAGTTTTCTGTGCCGACACGCCCTCTGAACTTATGGCCACTGCCATTCAAAGCCAACAAGTTCAATGAGATTTTAGTTTTAAGAATTAAAACAAATTGTTTTGTAAGTAACTTGGTTACGAACTATATTTCTTAGATGCAAATGTCAACGCCACTGTAAATATGTAACACGAACACTGTGATTTTATACCAAAATAATAAACGTTTGACTTAATAAACTTAATTAAACCAGAGGAGACTATTTACTTTCTATATCACACTGATCATTATCACACACAACTTGCTTGCTGGACTGGGAGCGATAGAAAAGATGGACTGACCAGCTGTCACTTCTATCTATCAAACAACGCAAACAACCCTCAAAACTTGTCAGACGTGGCGGAACGACCCTTGTTTGGGTCGTTGACGCTCTGCTTACCCCATTAGGGATAAAGCCGTGATTTATGTATGTATGGCCTTTATCACACTGCACCGCGGCGTAGCGCGGAGCGACGGAGCAGTATCGTTCTTTGTAAGTACATCGGTTTGTATCAAAATCACGCGGGGTGAGCGGCGCGGAGTGAAAACAATGGAACCATGGACAATCACGTGCTACGCCGCGTAGCGCGGAGCCCAATGTGAACACCGCCTATGACAGTGAATATATAGGGGTTCTGACATTTTAGCCCAGAAATGTGAGGTCCCCTTTAAAATTGTTATCTATTGAGCCTAGGGCGCCGGCGGTATGCACTACTGCTTAGTGATGAAAGAGAACTCAGTCGTTTAATGTATAAAATAAAGAAGAAAGAGCTTTTAATTGCAAAACGCGAAAGGACTGCATTGGTTTATATTCGTTTTAGGCTACAGCTACAAACGTTAACTGACTGAGACATGTTCCTTAACATAGTCTTCGTGTAAAGAAGAGACTGAGGCATATTCTTTAACATGTCTTCGTGTAAAGAAGAGACTGAGGCATATTTTTTAACATTGTCTTCGTGTAAAGAAGAGACTGAGACATATTCTTTAACATTGTCTTCGTGTAAAGAAGAGCTCGAGTCGTTTCAGAGCTTGGCTCAGGTTTTATAAAAAAGAACGTGGCGAAAAAAGGAACTAACGACACCAACATAATACAATACAGCGCCCTCTTTTGGGTTCATTTAGGCGGTGTTCACATTGGACTCGCGCGTATGCGCGGTGCAAGTGTGCCATACCCCGCGTTTTTTCCATACAAACCGATGTACTTACAAAGAACGATACAGCTCCGCCTCACTGCGCTACGCCGCGTTGAGCGTCAAGTGTGAAAATGGCCATACCTACCCATCGCGTTTTCATACAAACCGATGTACTTTACAAGGAACGATACCGCTCCGCGCTACGCCGCGGTGCGCGGTACAGTGTGATAATGACCTTAAAGCATTGTCTCGGTTCTGTGTTCTGTACTATTTCTGTACCTTTAAAAATTGTTACTGTCGTTGATGCTCTGCCTATCCCACAAAATTAAAATGTATATTTTTAATGGTAAAATCTAGTCCTTACATTTTTGTATAAAGTGTGTAATAGTATGCGTAAAGTGGAACGTAAATATTAGTTCCAAAGTTCACCACGGAACGTAAGCTTGGCTTGGCAGCACTGTACCCCTAGCGCGCCAATAGACCGCCGTTTTCCTCGATGCTGATTGGCTGGCTTTGTCATGCTCCCTTGTTTTTACACTGCTTCCGCCTAGTTGTGATTGGCCAGCCAGCGCTTCCGTCAACCGTTGCGCAGCCATCTTTTTCTGTGTCGTTGATATTCGGCTTGGCGCCTTTCCTGTGTTGGTTGTTCCTTGTGTGGTGATAGAGTGTTACACGTTTCAAAATGGTGAGTTTTTCAAGATTTCGTGAAAATCAGTGCGTGTTGTGATAAAATTGATGTGCCAATTTAAAGATCGTGACGGGATATACTAACTGGCGAAGTTTCAACTCTGTACGACAAAAATTAATAGGTTTTTTCGTGATTTTTAGGCTGGTGGTAAAGCGGGCAAAGATTCTGGTAAAGCGAAGGCGAAAGCAGTATCCAGATCAGCAAGAGCTGGATTGCAGGTATGTTCAAAACATTTTAAAATTAAATTAATGAATTTACAAATCAATCTGTGCGTCTATAACATTGCAAAAGACTATTTCACAAAATTGAATAATACGCATGACCTCTCTAGTATGGCGGCCAAGTGATTAGTAGAAGTGAATCAATATCAAATTGAATTGGTTATTTTTTCAGTTTCCCGTGGGAAGAATTCACAGACATCTTAAAAACAGAACGACAAGCCATGGTCGTGTTGGAGCTACAGCAGCAGTTTATTCTGCAGCTATTCTGGAATATCTCACAGCCGAGGTGAGTTGAGTACGACGCATCGCCCTGTCAATATGGCGGCGGCTAAATTCGTAGCGATTATTCAAAACAAGTGGGCAGATATCAGCAATTTGCTTTTATATTTGTAACCGTGCAATACATCTCTCTGTTTTATAATTATTTTGGGTTAAATACCACTGTTTTTCTTCCATAACCTCAACTGGTAATTTTGGCGGGAAAATTGTTACCTATCTATTATTTTTTGTTATATCAACATTTTCCAGTTATTGATTTTTTTATTATGATGATATGACTAACTAAATCTATATCCCTAGATTCAATTCTATTAATACTGAAAGTTTGAATTTGAAACCTAGACCTCTTGACTAAAAAGCAAACTAGCTAATAGTCTAAACCAGAACAGGAAACTGTTCACTTCCTAACACCTCATATTAAACTTATTATGCCCCTAGGTTTTGGAGTTGGCGGGCAATGCATCAAAGGATCTCAAGGTGAAGCGTATCACTCCTCGGCACTTGCAACTGGCCATCCGAGGAGACGAAGAGTTAGACAGTCTCATCAAGGCAACCATCGCTGGTGGTGGTGTCATCCCTCACATTCACAAATCTCTCATCGGCAAGAAAGGTGGACCCGGCGCTCCAGTTTAATAATAGGTGGGTAGTGTTTTGATTTTAATATGAATTAACTTACAGCATTCGTTCTATGTATACCACAGTAAAGATATTTGTATATTCTTTATTAATCATAATCAGTATTCTGTACCTAATGATCAAATTATTGTAGAGAAACAAATATTTACGACAAGCAACCTACTTTCACTAATTTTCCTTTAGTTGTTTCTTTTAGTACCTAAAACATAATTTGTGTTTGTTGATTTAATTTTGTGATATTTATTTCCAGATAATCGGAACAAGACTCAACTGCATTTTGATCCGGACGGAACTCAAGAAACGCAATATTACAATATCAATCGCCCAATCAGTAAAATAGTTTCTCTGTTAGTGATGTATGTAAGTGTGAACAGTGAAGTGTCTTCTGTAAACTGTTGGTCCGGACTAAATCTAGCTATAAGAACTAGGGATATTTAGAATAAGGAGATTTATGATTGTATTAGAATTAAGTTTAATTTTCTCTGTTTGTTCATGGGACATTTTAATTTGCTGTAACATTGTGGAATACATATTTTCAGATATGTAAAAAAATTATATTGCTCTTGGCTTCTTTGAACAAGTGCTGTTAATGTCTTCATGACATGACTTACGGAAGTCAGGTGCTGTATAATTTTGATATATTTAATGACTGCCCAACATTGTATTTTTTAAGCTATAAGCTGTTGTAATTTTTCTTCATTTTGTATTTTTTAAAGTGACATTGTATTGGCAACGCAAAATGCGTGCCCACATGATTGTTCTAAATTGTAATTTGGCATAATTAAAAACTGTTACAAGTTGTAAGAAATGTATTTTGATCTTTAAAATATAACAATATTCTGAAATAACTGGAATTTGCCTTATTTGGAATGCTGAGCTGAATGATATGTGTGTTCATGTAGGTAGTAAACAACTAAAGGCAGGTCAATAGTTTAAATACTGACTGATAGATACTTATACTTAGTAAAATAATGTACAAAGCAATAACACTTATAAATTAACCAAAACAAGTTAAGCGAACCCGGCAACCCTTGATCCTAGATTTTTAAGAAAATATCATTCCAATTTTTGACAGGCTGACAACCTGTCCATCTGGAATAACCCTCAAAACTTGTCAGACGTGGCGGAACGACCTTTGTTTAGGTTGTTTACGCTCTGCCTACCCCATTAGGGAAAAAGGCGTGATTATATGTATGGTATGTATGAATTTTTTTTAGTTTTAAATTTTTACTCAGAAAAATCTCATCTAAAATGATTGCCATCCTGTTATCTTCTCTCATGTGATAGAAAGTGACAGGTATGGACTTATATTAGTTAAGTCGCGTATTTTGCTACCACGAATTGCTACCAATTTGTATGGGTTAGCTTAGCCCAATTTTTTTACCTTATTTAATTTGCAGACTCCGTATGAGATGAGCATAATTTATAGTTTTAGGATTGATAACACAAAAAATGAAGTTTTCTATTAGGATATTGTAATTAAAAATATATTTTTTTAAATCACATTAACATAACTTTCTTCAGTCCTATCCTATAGTTTCAGAATAACGGCGAAACGGTTTAATTAGACAGTTGACGCTCTGCCTACTCCGTAAGTCGTAAGTGCCGTATACAAAGCGCATCTTACACAATCAGCAGGGGCCTATTTCATAAAACTACAATGACAATTCGGCGTACATTGCGTAGTTTACTTGCTGACATGATACAAGGAAGATTATTAGCTACGCAGTGTACATCGAATTGTCACTGTCAAATTGATTGTCAGTTTTATGAAATAGGCCCCTGGTCATCTGGTACCGTATATGTATGTATGTAGCATTAACATATATTTTGTACATTTCAGTTGTCCTGTCCTATCATTCATGCCTCCTGCATAGGATCTTCTAAATATTCTTCCTCATACTGTTCATTTTGTTCTGTTACAATGAACACTGGGGACTCGGGAGTTCTAAATTTTCTCAACTTGCTAGATGGAGTATAATTTGAATGTTGGGTCTGTTGTGGTTCACTGTTCATTTTGGCGCGAAACATTATGTTGTCAATTTCATGCATCGCTATATCGCGCTGCCGTTCGTCTAGTTTTCTCATTTTCTTTGCTAGCAGTCTCCCATATAGCTCGCACTCGTCTAATTCTCTATCGTTCCGCGATTCTCTTTCCGGCATGATGTAGCTGTACGTCACTTCGCTCGGTCTCTTGCGAGTGTAGTTAGGGGTACCACAGGAGCTAGATGGTCTTTCCTTCTTGATTGTTCGGCTTTGTTCTAATAAATTGTGACTGTATTGATGTTCCTCCGCATTATACAACAACTGGAATGAAAAAAAAAAAAAAAAATTATACTTCGTACTGGTACTGGTACTGGTATTGGTGACCGCCCCTATTGACAGCCTTTTAGTGCAAATTTGATGTTTATAAAATCATTCTGCATAAACTTATTGGTCAAAACTAGTATTATTTATTTTAAACGGTTAGGGTATTTAATAGAGAAATATATTTATTAGGGTAATTAATCGTAAGTTGCATAGATTTTGTTTAAAATAATGTGTAACACAGCCTTTTGTGTACCGCACATCAGACTAGCATAGGGTCATGTCTTAAGTCTGAGCTCGTCCGAAATCCATGATTCAGATTTTGGCAAACATTGTTTTGTTTCTGTTTTGTTGCGATGTTTGTCATGTCAAGTGTGTGGGAGACACGGCTTAACCTCAACTTAAGCAACCAACATCAAAAGTAGGTACGCAATGTTCCTCCAACATAGGCCAACATATCAAGTAAAATTGTTATACCACAAAAATGATTAGGTACCTCATGATCGGTGTTCGTAAAATCTAGTGCTGAAATTCTATATATATCGCCAAGAAAACTGTCCATTAAATTAAAAGCAAACCATGTCGTATGGTATTCTGGATCAATCATCTTTTTACGATTATGGAGTCTGTACGCTGTCATCAGAGATTCCTTCTTCTTTTTTAGATCTACTACCGAACATTCCACGTTCATAGCTGCTCGTATTCTTTCCCATGCAGCGTTCAACTCTGCTTTATTCTTGTGGTCTCGGTGTTTCGGATCCCATAACATTTGTTCTCCTCTGTAGAGTTCGATAAATTCCATCACAATATCGTTGTGCCACGGTGCCTGTGTCACAAACATTTTGTTGGTAAAAATATGTAAAATACAATGATCACACACTTCCCAAGCTTTGGGCCAACGTAATGGCGACTGTGGAACTTGTTTTGACGTTGACATTTGACATATTCGTTCGAGTTTGTTGTCGATGGCCAATTGTGGCCAATCATATAGTGTTGAATGCTCGTTGGCTGCGCTCTCTTTAGAAGCGAGCGCGAAGTTTGAATGTTGGAGTACCTTTATCACTTATCATAATCATATCAATATCACCAAGCCGTTACGTGTAGGTATTCAACAACGAGCTGACAACCTTTCACTGTAGCGAAAAATCTAAAATGTTGTCAGACGTGCGAGGCGAATACGCATTTTTTTTTACTTGGTGTTTTACGCTTGGCCTACCCCGTAAGGGATAAAGGCGTGACTAACTTACATACATAGAGAAGGATGTACCTAGGTACCTAAGTTATTTAATACTATTAGTAATAGGTACTGATATTTAAAATTTACGTTTGAAGTTATCATCATTCTTGCTGTTAAAAAACTTCAGATAAAGTAATGTAAATTATATAATAAATACACCTACTAGAAAGTACTATATTTTACAATTTAGGTGGTAGGTATCAAAATTTTTACTGCAGTTGGGACAAAAAATGGCAAAAGATCGCTTATGTATGTGAATGAATGAGGGGTGATGAAATACAAAGCAACAAAACAACGTTGGATCATTCATCTCTTTCCAACAACAGTAGCCAAGCCAGTCTTTTGCGTTCGTATTGCGTGTTTTGTTCGAAAGAGCTACGTGGACGATCGCATACACTCATCGTTCGATCAAAGTCCACGAACAAATTATCGACTATACCTATCAACCGGGCTGCACTTGTAGCGTAGCGTCAGTTAACACGTTCCACAGCTATCGAGAACTCGTGTTTTTTGGAGAGATTAAGATATTACAATTTTGAAAGTTTTAATTACGTTTCTTTTTTGATCATATCTCTGCAGTTTTAAGTTTATAATTCCAGAACATTATTATAACAAAGGTAAGTGCATTTTGTTAACTTGTGGTTTGTTAAATATTGCGAAATGAGTTCAATGTGACCCTTTGTCGTTTGCAATGCAATTTAATGCACGCATAGCTTAGTGAGGCTCTACCGAGTTATTTTTAGTTAGGTAGGTACTGATTAATAAGCGATGTTTTAGTAACAGTAATTTTTTCGTACCACGCAGCAAAGTTGCGGGTTACACGAAAATGTAACGCCTTTAATATTTTAGTACCCACTTAATTATTTTTGTACTATTTAGTTAATTTCAATTATTAATTTTTAGGTAATTATCTTTTAGAATACGTAACTACCGAGGTAATCTATTAACACTCATCTAATAATGCCTGCTGCATTATCCTATACTTAGTCAATTTATGTAGGTATTTTTTTCTTTCGTACAATCGTAATGGCTGGGGAAGAATTTGCTTTTAAACTTTATTTTTTCCTTTCCTTGGAAGAAATGGCGACAGAAGTGAGTGCACAACCCGCGATGCCGCAGCTGCAGTCGGTGCAGCGTGCCATGGAGATGCC
This sequence comes from Scrobipalpa atriplicella, assembly GCA_029255725.1. Taxonomy (NCBI): domain Eukaryota; kingdom Metazoa; phylum Arthropoda; class Insecta; order Lepidoptera; family Gelechiidae; genus Scrobipalpa; species Scrobipalpa atriplicella. The sequence goes on from JARACY010000417.1 coordinate 11,636, forward strand.
CACCGTCAGCGCAGCAGTCGGGCAGTTCGGCGCCTTGTACTCCAGAGTCAAAGGTAAGCCATAAAAGCGCTTGAAGAAATAGCGACAGAAGTGAGTGCCCAACCCGCGATGCCGCAGCTGCAGTCGGTGCAGCGTGCCATGGAGATGCCCACCGTCAGCGCAGCAGTCGGGCAGTTCGGCGCCTTGTACTCCAGAGTCAAAGGTAAGCCATAAAAGCGCTTGAAGAAATAGCGACAGAAGTGAGTGCCCCACCCGCGATGCCAAAGGGCAGTCTTCGGGAAGAAGTTTAAGGAACTTTGTCAATCTAATCAATTGGTTCAAACTATATTTATATACCTAGCTTGATTTCCTCTGAGGTCTAGGTGACGAGCGGACCCAGCGGAATATTTATCTACCCTCCCAAAATTAGGTATCCATTAACACTAATCAAAATAATTTTAAAATGCATTATTCAACGTTAATGTTAACCGTATGTTAACACTCTAACTGCACTTACGAAATAACTACAATTTCGCAACCATAATTTCCTATTATCCAGATAACTACAGTTGTTTAGGTAGGTAGGTACTTCCTGTTCGATAGTTGGAAAAATGCCTACTCAATGTTCTTCCGGCAGTTACGATTACCTACGCGTAGACTGATAAATTGAAATAATATTAAACTCGCACTTTGATCAAGAAGAAAATCATGTTACACGATTACTTTTTATAAACAGTTTTACTTTTATGCTATGATTCATCTCAAACACTTTCCTTATTAAGTTCGCTGCTCTCGAATTTGGTAATTTCATCATTTTCCCGACTCTTAAATGTGGGCTATCCCAATCCCAATTAAAATCCTTTTACAACTAGTAGTATAGGATCAGCTGATGACAGGTTCTTACTTATGATAGATAGATAGATAAATCATTTATTCGGTACCAGTTATTATAGTTAGATAACTTAAAACTAAAATATCCTAAGTCACAAATGATACCGAAAAGGTTCCCAGCTCAGCATGTGCTACTGTCCAAGCTTGGACGAAACAACCTCTGGACGCGAAACGCATAGAAAATGTAAGCAAACTTGTTCAACCAAAATCGGGGGGAGGGAGGTAACAGCCGAACAAATACAGTAAGTACTGGCTACTTAACATATCTGCTAATATTTAGTCCAAGACGATCTCGATGTATCCTACCTACTTATGTACTTTCTTTGCTCCAACTTATTTTTACCTTTACGCATCAACCTCCTTTCAACATCCTCATTTCTTCCAGGCGCCCACTCCCTCCTGGAATGGGCACTTTCAACTGCCGAGGCTGGCATGATGACCGCGGCCACAGTCGCCGCACCATTCGTGGCCCCCCATCTCGCAGCTGGAGACGCGAAGGTCGCAGCCGCCCTGGCTGAGCTCGAGAAGAGAGTCCCGCTGGTCAACGAACAGCCTAAGGTCATCGTGGAGACAACTAAACAGGCTGTGCTGAATAGAATCACGCCACATGTTAGCAAGGTGAGTCGAAGTTTCAGGTTTAAATTATGGAGAAGATAGGTTGTCGATCAGCTGAAAAGAATTGTGAAGAACAATAATTTAGCTAAGCAAGTTTTTCTCGTATACAATGTCGTGTGCATGCTGCAGGATGAAACTATAAATTATGATTTGCGCACCTAGTTATGCGCGTTTTAAATTTTTAATAGAAAAAACCGGTCAATTGCGAGTCAGACTCGCTCACCGAGGCTTCCGTACCAACTTGGGGGTATTTAAAGCTATTATAGAATCCCCAGTTTTTTTTTCACCCGAAAAGGTAAGAATTGGAAAGACTTTTTTCATACAAAAATATGAATTGGACTAAAGGACAAACTTAACTTTGCAGTTGTCCCCATACTAGAACTTCTAGAACTGAGAAACGCGTTCTTGACAGACGGACAAACAGACAAACAGACAGACGGACAACCGAGTGATCCTACCTATAAGGTTTCCTTTTGAGGTACGGAACCCTAAAAACGAGAATATACCTACCCCCGAAAACTCGAGAAGTTGACTCCGTATCTTGTCATCTATCCTTCAGTACAAAGACTACTGAACATTGAACAGGATGTGTAATTCTAGAACGTTATCTGACTCTGCGATACGAGGACGGATACTATGATTAGGTCTCAATTTCAACTCATTGTGGCATCAGAAATGACAAGTCCGTGTTTATAAAATACTCCAGGGGTCTGTGACGGATCATGATGGATATGATATTTTGTAATCAATCATAATGATATCATTACTTATGTGGCAATGAGGCTGTTAATTACACAGTTTCTTTTAATATATGAAATTATGAAAAGGCTGGTACTTTTAGAATTATTAAACAAGTATAATACTTTTGCACACCGAATATACTCGGTCGAATACATTGAAACTCTGTTATAGGTAGTTTTTAAGATCTTTGTGTAAACAAACAACATGTATTCAAGCAAATAAACATTTATCTTATCTTATCTTATCTAATTTACAAATGTTTATGTACCTATTTAACAATTTATTGTACACAAGAATATCATAAAAACAGGACATAAAAAACAAGGACACAACAGGCATTGCTTATTTCTTAAAAGAAATTTCTTACAGCAGAGCAGACATAGAAGTAATAATATTATTTATACACGAAATAAAGCAAATCAAATAATACTAACACAGGAAGGTTCCGATTTCAAGAGACCTACTTTACTTTACCCAACCGCCAAACATGCTATGTTTGCGATTTCGACATCGGCGCATAACGTATAATTATTTTGTTGAATGTTTACCTTGTTACAAGACGTGTTTATTTAGAAAATCTTCGCGTCAGTTATACTGTCATACACATTTATTGCGTCATGCCAGCAAAAATAGCGCCAGGAGCTAAAATAAAGTAATCTTTCCGTCATACAAGTAGGTACGTAGTAAGAAAGCAGTCTTGCTTACCAAAAGACCGTGATGCTAAATTAAGCCATAATAGGTTGAACTGTTCCTTCCATGCTGGACTGGGAGTAGGGAGAGAAAAACATAGAATGTGCCAGCTGCATATCCTTCCGGGCATCCGGGTCAGCTAAGGGATTCGAGGGTTTCAGTATTGTTATTTAGGCGATGGGCTGACAACCTGCCACTATAGCAATATACAGGTCCATCTGGAATAAAGTTTACGCTCTGCCTACCCCGTTAGGGATAAAGACCTAGTTTAGGCCCGAGAGATGGGCGAATATGAATGATTCATTCGAAATATCATTCGAATAACTCGCCATTCGCGTTATTCGATTGTGAAAAGTGACTATTCGAAATATTCGAATGAAAAATAATCATTCGAATTAAATAGATCATTCGAAAGAATTGAAAGAAAATTACATACATACATGGAGGAGATGCAGCTGGCACATTCTATGTTTTTCTATCACTCCGAGTCCCGCATGGAAGAAAATTATCAATAAAAAAATGTGCTGCTATTAATAGTAAAATCCTTTTAATTTTTTTTTTCATAATACTGTAATAACGAAGGTAGAAATAAACTTTTTTTGTGTGGTACGTTTCACTGGTTAAGTTAATGCTTTGACATCCGAATTAATCATTCGAATGATTCATTCGATATTCGAAAAGTGAATGAAAAATCAAAAGATTCGAATTCGAATCAAAACATTCGAATAACCAAAATCATTCAAATGAAAATTATCATTCGAATGATGAATAAACATTCGATTACTAGTAATGAAATCAATCCAATAATTCGATTGTTGAAATTTCCAACAATCGCCCATCGCTACCCGAGTTGATATACTACGCAACATAGCTACGCAAGCAAAACGTGTTCATAATCATAAGGGAAAAATACCAACCTACATAATAAAAAAATAAACAAAGCTGGATTTAAATCGGTTTAAACGTTCTCGGTAAGATATTTATTAAGATATCAGCGGGTGCAGTGAACCGGAAAGCGATAACCTTGAGTGAAATGGAACGAACGGACCCGCGCCATCTTTAAAAATTAGAATTACAAAATAAATCAAAACGTCATTGCATTATACGCACTCTACGCACTCGCTCGCTCCGTCTTTAAAATTTAGTACCTAAGTTAACAAAATAAATTAAAAACATCACTTGATTTCGATAATCAAAAGTCCTTATCTGTTTGATACATCATCGTGTAGGTACCTAACCTACAGATAACAACGGATTATATATAATATTCTAAACGGAAGTGTGTTTTATACAAACACTAAATGTTTAACAAATGAACGTATTTTGTAACCGTCGTTATTTTTGTAGTTCGCAATACTATTTGGTACTAAAATCGGTACCGTGAATAATAGTACCATTATTCACGGTACCGATTTTAGTAGCGCATGGCAACCAAAGGGTTAAAATTAGGTACCTAACCTACACCTATTTAGAAAGTTTAAAAATAAACAGGTCTCTCTTACCTCGGATAGGTACTTAGTACCTACGTAATGTAGGTACTTATAACGTGTAACAGAAAGGGTGAATATGCATCGAGAAATGTGTGAATCTACCCATGAAACTGAACAACTTTCCCTAAGGAACATAGGTCGAAAAACGAAAAAAAAATTGTGACCTTTCATACAAAATGCATCAGCTGATGAGCGTATTTAGTATGGGCAGTCAATTTTTTTTTTCGTATTTCGACCTATGTTCCTTAGGGAAAGTTGTTCAGTTTCATGGGTAGATTCACACATTTCTCGATGCATATACCCATATACCCTTTGTACTTTATTTATAGTGACTATACTGAGCTTCCTCAGACTAACAGTTAAATGTCAAATAACTACCTAGATAAGAAAGTTAATTAATACCCGCATGTGTTACATAGGTAGGTACACATACAGTGGTTATAAATACAAATGTTAATTGGTTAATTACAAAAAAAAATTATTAGATAGTTATGTTATGGTACACGGGGGTCAATTCGACCGCGCATAAAATCACTAAATTTTAACTAAAATGATCACCTCACCTGTCATTTTATATCCTGCGAGAACAGAAAGGGACGGCAATAATTTTAGTTAACTGCCTCCGTGGTCTAGTGGTCTGAACCATGGGCTTGGGCTCCCGATCCAGAGGTCCTAGGTTCTATTCCCAAGGGGGGATCACAAAGTTGTTATTTGTCAATTTATCACCATGTAAGATTTACCCCAGTTTGGTTAAGACAATGCAGGCTGAATCACCTGATATTGAAAAGATTCCGTGCTTCGGAGGGCACGTTACGCCGTCGGTCCCGGTCGCTTTGATAGTGGTCGTTACACAAACCATGTCAGAGGCCTATAAGCTGTGCTATTAGGCAGTTTATTAAAAGCTCTGACACTAGGGTTCATCAGATCGATCGATTCGAAATCCATTCGATAAGAAGAATTTTAGTCAAGATTAGTAAATCTAAATAGTCACATCTGATACCTATATACAATGTGTAACAGAAAGGGTAGGTATGTATATGCATCGAGAAATGTGTGAATCTACCGATGAAACTGAACAACTTTCCCTAAGGAACATAGGTCGAAAAACGAAAAAAAAAATGGTGTCCTTTCATACAAAATGCATCAGCTGATAGCGTATTTAGTATGGGAAGTCAATTTTTTTTTTCGTATTTCGACCTATGTTCCTTAGGGAAAGTTGTTCAGTTTCATGGGTAGACTCACACATTTCTCGATGCATATACCCTTTCTGTTACACGTTGTATATAATACTGCTGTATTTCACAATTATCTCCTTCACCCCAGGTCCAGAACTGCCGCGTAGCAGCAGAACAGCGCGTGAAGTCTCTCAAGGAACTATCCTGGACCAAAGCAAACGTCCTGCTCTCCACAGCTTACGGACAGAAGGCTCTCCACAGTGTTGACACCGGAGCCACGTACGCCATGCAGCTGCTGGACCATTATCTACCAGCTGTTGGGCCCCAGGAGGAACAGAGCAGTAAGTTCTAGCTATTTACTAAGTCTAAGGAACTCCTGGATCAAAGACAGGGTCCTGCTATCCACAGCTTACGGACACAAGGCTCTCCATAGTGTTGACACCGGAGCCACGTACGCCATGCAGCTGCTGGACCATTATCTACCAGCTGTTGGGCCCCAGGAGGAACAGAGCAGTAAGTTCTAGCTATTTACTAAGTCTAAGGAACTCCTGGACCAAAGACAACGTCCTGCTATCCACAGCTTACGGACAGAAAGCACCCCATAGTGTTGATACTGGAGTCACGTATGCCATGCAACTGCTGGACCATTATCTACCAGCTGTTGGGCCTCAGGAGGAACAGAGCAGTAAGTACTAGCTATTTACTAAGTCTAAGGAACTCCTGGACCAAAGACAACGTACTGCTCTCCAAAGCTTACGGACAGAAGGCTCTCCACAGTGTTGACACCGGAGCCACGTACGCCATGCAGCTGCTGGACCATTATCTACCAGCTGTTGGGCCCCAGGAGGAACAGAGCAGTAAGTTCTAGCTATTTACTAAGTCTAAGGAACTCCTGGATCAAAGCCAACGTCCTGCTATCCACAGCTTACGGACAGAAGCACCCCATAGTGTTGATACTGGAGTCACGTATTGCCATGCAACTGCTGGACCATTATCTACCAGCTGTTGGGCCCCAGGAGGAACAGAGCAGTAAGTTGTATTTACTACTATTATATAAAGTATTTAGTATATTAGGTATATTTATATACTATAATATATATATTTATTTATGTTTACTGTAGATTTAATTATTTTATTATGTATAATATATTATAAGTACTTGTAAGTATTTATGTTTTTAATTTTTCAATATCGATATGTATCTCCTAATTCCCATTTCTTTATGTAAGTTTCTTTTAGTTTCAGTTTTTTTTTTTTCTTATTTTACCTGAGTGCACCCGCAAATCCCTCTCTGTTATCCCTATGGTTGGCCGGTAGAGAATGCCGCGTGGCATTAGGCCCGCCTTTTGTACATTGTGCAATAAAGTTTTATAAATAAATAAATAAAGAACTCTTGGACCAAAGCCATTGTCATTGCCCCTATTATCTGCTATACCAAGCTCGACAGTAACTAAACCGCCCGTTTGTCTTTGCGCGCACATCCACGTATGCTCAGATGAAAAACTACTGGCGAATATAATTTTTTAATGTTTTCAACCAAACATTGAAAAGTACGTTGTGTTACTTATTTTTAACAATCACTTCACCTTGGATTACCTTATTAAGTCATAAAGTACACAGTCCAAGGATAAAACGTCATATCACATTCTACAATGATCATGGCGACAGTACAAAGTTAAAGTTACTATTCGAAGGTGACTAATATAATAGGATAAACCCTTGGATAAACCGCGTAGACTTTGTTCTTCCGCTAAACCACACGTGAATGGCTAAAGATAAATAAATATTTCTATGTTAATGAATGACGATGACGATGTCGATGTTTGTTTCTAAGTTTATAACAACGTTTTTAAACCTACTATCAATAGCAACATAGCTATCACAGGTATACCTGTGGATAAGTCCGAATGAACGAGCCTTACTGAATCTGGCGCTTTCGCAGACCTATTAAAAAAGCGCCTTGCATCTTGTTGTCTTCTAGGAGTGAGTGTGGGAATAGGAACCCCAGTGACTTTTAAAAATTTGTGAGACTGGAACATAGAGTTTACCTAGAGCGCCAATGCCGGTCCGCCATTTTACATTTCAGTCAAGATGTTGGTTACGTAAAATAGCTTTAAACTTTTTTTTTTCAGATGAGATCGTAGAAGCAACCAGCGACCCGGCACTTCACACAGTACAAACCGTGGGACGCCTGAGCGCGGTGGCGGCGAGGCGCGTGTGGGCCAACTTGGCTTACAAGATCAACGAGCTCAGAAGCTCTGGTCAGTACTTTATACCTACGTCGATGATTTCATGTTATAGTAACAGGACGCATGCTTTGGCAACAGAGTGTCGGAGAAAGCCAACATTTTTAGTAACTTTTTTGTTTGTAAACATTTTTAGTAACAATTTTGTAACTTTCTCAAAAATTTAAATATTATCAACACTTTTAGTAACTTTCTAAAATTGGGATTATGTAGATTGAGAAGATACCTAGCTAGCTTCGATATGACCTATTTTGATTTGTAGAGACGATTACGAAATGTGATAACTACCTATCATAGAAATTTATACTAGAGAATATATTGCCTAATTTTAACCAGGGCAACAACAAAGTTGATAACCGAATCAAACCTATATGCTCTTTGAACTTAAGATAAGTGGGTAAGTATATGTAAATAATATCATCTCAACGGTTTTTTTAAATTCCATTATAGTACCTATAAATGATAACGTGTTATGAAAGTCATTAACCAAACAAAATTAAACAAACTTTATCATCTCTCCACAGGCATAGAACTAGATGTCCGTCGCTACATCGCGGCTCTTCTGGCCGCCGTCCATCTCGCGAGGGTCACCAGCGAGCAGCAGCAGCAAGAACAGCAGCAGCAGGACCGAGAAGAGAAGCAGAACACACCGGCTCCAGCCGAGCCAGTGCCCATGGTGCCCGTCCCTCCCGCGCAAACCGAGCAATCAGCGCCATCTACCGCGACCACAGTGAAAACCACCCCGGAGGGAAAATCGGCTAAACCCAATGGACGCAACTCTCAATCTCCACAATAATTTATAATATTTTAACTTCTATTTAAGTATTTTATATTTATTAATTGTAATTTTAAAGGCTAAATAATGTTTACAGATTTAAAAGTCTAGGTTCCGCCTAAAACATTTTGTAAAGTGGTAATTTTGGTTTACGGTTTTGGCGCCAATGCCGGTCCGCCATTTTACATTTCAATCAAGATGTTGGTTTGGTTATGTATAAAAATTACATTAAACATTATTCAGACTTTTATAGCCACGTTAAGATACACTTAAGTATATCTGATGCGTTATGGTTATATTACTAGAAATAAGTGCACTATTTCAATCATATTTTTAAGCAATTTCTATTAATTATAATAATTTTATCTAAAGACTGCCAAAGTGTCTTTGTATTTCAGTGTATTTAAAAATATAAGATATGGATAAATTTTTAAATAAAAGATTTTTTACTGATGAGATGTCACATACGTTTTATTTTAATAATACTTCATCTAAAATCTAATTTTGCGGTTATAGAATAAGATCAACACATTAAACTCTTACATTAAAAAAATAACTTTAAACTTCCAAAGATGTCTTTAGGAATGATATGACGAAAGATAAGAATTTAGTACAGTAGATAGCACCTTAGAGGTAAAAAGTAAACTAGTACATACAGCAAACATTAATTACATTTATGTTACCTAAGAAGAAACAATTTTGGAATGCAAAGGTTTATGCCGCCACTAAATAATTATAATAACTTACGCATTTTGTCGAAAAGTGACAAATTATGTTTTTGCGCTTATTTTGCGAGTTATTCCTTTTATACCCAGTGGAGCATAAATATTTATGTTAATATATTTATCTACCAAAATATATTTTGGTAAGGTTGAAATGAAATTACTACGTAATAATTCGAGTATGAAAAAGTATTATGTTTTGATATTTTTATATAGTTGCCATGTCAGATAAATAAAACTTTATTTAATTTTACATATTTTTTTGGCACGGGCTTTTATTGCATGCAGCGTAATTTATTATTATTAATTTCATTAACAATTAATTTAATTTAATAAAATTTAATTAAGTACATAGAAAGGATAATATTAGTTGGGGCTTGACTTAATAAGCGAACTTAAAAGTGCTAAATTATGCGTTGTAATATTGGTAATTATCATTGCAAAATAAGTAAAATATTGATACGTTACAATAAATAAACTATTAAACTTATTGTTTCGATTTTAATAACGTTTCAATTATACCGACCGACATTACTTATATTACCTTTTTTAATGGGATCAAACAAAATATATTCATGAAAGCAAACCACCTGATTGTTCCAAGCTCAAATAATAAACTCATCAAAGAATACTAGGTACAGTACGACAAAGCATTAAATAAACATGGCGAAAAAAGGAACTAAAGCTGATAATGCAATTTTTACAGTTCTCCCAATACCGGGTGTAAGGTACAGTACAGCGTACCGAAAACTGAAAGAAGTTGCTCGCCTATCACAAGGAAATTCTTACACGAAATGAAAAAGAAATCACCTTTCCACACAAAATGACATACCTACTCGATCAGTCAATTTGTACGGGAAACCCTAAAAAAATTCATTTCCTGAAAGAATTTCCTGCTGATTGTTGTTCAGTTTTATTGACTGAGCAACCCCTTTCAGTTTTCGGTACGCTGTCCCTTACATCCGGTATGTAGCGCCCATGCCTACGTTAATTTTAACCCTTGATGTACTAATACTGTGATACTAATTTATACATTACAAGATATATTATAGCCATTACCTATAAACTAGTACTGGATTCCTTTGGAGGGTGGAAGACGAGTGGAGTGAAGTTAGCCAAGTCCGTGGTCCTCAAAGAATCCCTGCGGCGTCTCCTCCTGCAACAAGGGTTATCACTGAGCTAGAGCTGCTCGTGGCCGAATTAGACCGACCCATCGCTTTTCGGCAACGCAAAAAATTTTGCTGAATTGACTACTTAATTATCGCTTTTCGGCGCGGCGAAAAAAAAAGACTGAATGAATGAACTACTAGGCTGATTTTTGAAGTGAAACTTCTTTATGCGATTTGAGAGTAAAATTTCAAGGTCGCGTCACGGGCATTACGAGATAAGGTTTCGATTATATAAAGGTAAGGTGATGATAACAGGTGACAGAATAAATTGCCGTAGAATGCATAATGATAGATAACAGATGACAATGTCAATAATGTCAAAATGTTTAAAATGACAAATGTCGAAAATGACAAAAAATCTTATTAATACATGATTAATACTATGCCTCAATCATTTGAATACCTTCGATATCATTTTGATCTTTTTTCAAATTTTATTATCTAGGTAATTTTTGTCTTACATTTTTATACATAGAAGTTTCACTTCTGACACGTGTGCTCGACACGCACGCTCTTTTTTTTTAAATCTTTTTCGATACGGCGCCAAGATGATAAAATATAAATGGATATTTTTTAATTTAGAGCAATGAATGATTGATCTGACTGGAATAAGTATGAGAAAGGGCCCATTTTATAAAGGAACACGTTTATTTGGGTAAGATCACGTTATTCTGATTGGATGGGAGTAGCTAATTGCAATTAGTTACCGTTAGTAACAGTAACAATTATTAACATATTAACTAGTAACTTGAAATTTTGTGCAGGTAATTAATAAGTCTGTTTCAGATTAGTATAAAAATAAAACTTAAATTCTAACTTGTAAGTCTTACCCAAACTTGCAAGTGTTTATATTTATTTACTAAAAAGGCATATTTAGTAGAACCAATTAAACTGTTTTCGACATCGAAAATTTTATTGTTTTCACTAACAAAATAATTTATTATTCAATACCGGACATTTTATTGCGAAAATAAATTCGTTAAACACTTAAGTTACATATTTATTTGATTAAGTATATTTATTATTAAAAAATTAACAATATTTACGGAAAACGTATCAGATCTTATTTATCATGGATGTTAAAATAAATTAGGTACCTACCTACCTAAATATATTGGTCAAAAATGGAATGCCAATAAATTGAATAATAAAAAGAAAAATTAATCATAACTCAAGTTAAAATAAGCGATTAACATAATTAACTTAACATTGTATTTTTTGCAACAAAATAATACATTACCTATATTGTATGGCACATCAGCATTACAGAGTGGTATTTTACAATAGTCTGTCCATAATAAATTGGAGATTTTTTTAAAGGCACAAGATAGAAGTACATTCATTACATACCTTTAGATATTATGTAGGCGGCGGTACTAAATTTAACTACGAAAGAAAAAAAAAGTCAGTGCCGATGGGCCATACCTACCATATTAGATAACTTCAAAATATTAACTAGATACTTACATTCATTACTATGACGTATAATAATAATGCAAAGAACAAAATTTGGAATGATGTTGCATAGTATTTCCATGAAAAGTTATACTATTGACTTGTTTATGTAATTACTGAACATCCAATTTAAAAATAGAAAAACCTATTTACCTATTATAGAACCTTACAGCTATTATTGCATTGAATAAGGTTTATGCTCGACACTAGTGCCACTTGGTAATATTTTTGACAAGTTTTGATTTTTTCGAGTAAGTAGGTATAATAGTTCACATTCCCATGTATTTTAAAATTGTAATTACGATGTTTTATTATATTACTTAAAATGTAGGTACATACCTATTAAGTTTTATTTTACATTAAATAAATTCAACAAAACAATGAACCTTGTTTGCATATACCTAGTTCTAGTTAAAAAAATCCCAACAATGGCTGTTTTTGGCATTGTGTGCACATAATGAATGGCGCCAGTATTAAACATAAAACCTCTTAATAAAAATGTCATGAAAGGCTAAGTAAATAATCCGAACGCCCAAAGTTTTAATGGCAAGTAGGTAATTTTTTACAATATACAATACAATATAACAATATACAATGGTAACAATTCGTGGTTGCAAAATACGCGACTTAGCTAATATAAGTCCATTCCATACCTGTCACTTTCTATCATGAGAGAACAGAACGGGATGGCAATGATTTTAGTTGAGATTTTAGAAGTCGGGATGGTTACGAATCGGGCCCAATATCTACCTAAGATAAAATTTAAAATACGTAAAGCAATCATTCATCAAGTAAAATAAAATGTATATTTACTTTTGATGATTGGAATGGAAATTTTTAGTTACATCACAAAACGACCAAATATAGCATGTAATATAGCATCTAGCGTGTTCTTAAATTAATGTTTAAATCCCTGTTCAAATGAATCTAATATTCTATAGAACTAATAACCCTGACCATACTTACTCAACGCTTATGGCATTACTCTTCTTTTGCATGCATAAAATATATTAAATTAATTTGGAATGTTTTAACACCTATCTAAGAAATCCATGGAATGTTAAAGTTAAGACCTATCTAAGAATTTATAAACGTTATTTTTCACAGTTCTTCGAATTCACAATCTTCGAGTCTCCCGTAGTGGTGAATTCCCACACAATCGTAACTTCGTTATTATTTTTAAATAGTAAGACAATATCTACGTTTCTAATATGTTTTGGTTTGAAAATATTAATCAAGTACAAAATTAAACAGCAAATTTAATTTTGGGATTTTGTCATGTAAAAACCAATTCCCGATCTTATTTTGTTCATGCTTAATTTTTTGAAACTATAACACTAGTTATAATATAAGCATAGATATATTGCATTTGATCCTTTTTGACGTCGTCGGGGACCAAGGGGATTATGTTCACAGAATTTGGTTAAATTTGGTCTTACCGTTTAAGAATGAAAGCGAAACTACGTTTGTATGAGATTTCGAAACCTCGGGGGGAGCCTTAAGTTTTCATTAGTGTCAACTGTGGCAAACACATTTCTTAACTAGCTTAAAATTAGTTCGTCACGTTCTCAACTTTGACATTTATGAAAGATATAAAAAATAAACACGTGATTAAGATTCCTTACGTTTAAAAATTACTGTGAATATCATTATTAATATAAGAAAGTGAAAAGATTAATTTTTAGTTACAAATATGTTTGCCGAAATCGTCATCATTACGTATCTTTATAAACGTTTTAATAGTTCCTTTGGCAGCGTTGGGCGGCAACAGAAGGGTCTGGACGTTTCTCGAGGCGTTTTCTTCACAGAAGCCCCACCTCCCGCAGGGCTGCGTCCACTGTCTCATCCTAAGCCGAAGGTAAACTCACAGGACTTACAGATTTTCACAGGTGCGGTTGTGGCAGTAATAACTTTTGATTATTATTAGTATAATTTATTTGTAGGTAAAATGCGAAGGTAGTCTACATAGCACAATTTAAAATACGAAATTCAGAAAGCATTTCCACTGTAGGTATTTAAAATAGAACGCTAAGAGATATCAAGTATCATCGTGTCTGGATTGTTTCGTTGCTTTTAAATGCACAATAAAGGTAACATCTTCCCGGGAATGGTGTTTTATTTTATGTCTATCTTGTTTACAAAATATCATGACAGGTTTAAAATAAATAATAGTTTGACATGACAGTAACTTAGGTTTTGTTTCAATTAAGACTCTCCCATTATTATATATTAACAATTTACGTTACATGCAGAATTGTACACAAAAGCCATTAATTAAGAATTGAATTGACAGTAACATAGGTATTTGTTGAGTTAAAATTTTAACGTGTAGCTCAAAATAAAACACTACGCAAAATTATTTAACTCTGAAAAGTGGCATCCAGCTTGAGCTTGATAATTAATTTATAACAAAAAATAATTGAATCGTAATAAATTAGTACTGCCACCTACGCAATATATTCAGATTACCCTAAAAGTAAAAACCTATTTTGAAATGATAAAAAACTCGATAACGATAACGTTGATTTTTTTTGTGAATTCCGTTGTAATAAATTTTTTTTTAGAAAAATAATACGATTAAATCGATAAAGCGAATAAAACTGTTTTATGGACGTAGTGTAGCGAATAAACACATCGAAGAGTGCATGCTGTTAGTCAAATAGTCAATTAATTAATAAAACCTCCACCAATACCAGTGAGCCCACAACCAGCACCATTTTAAGCATCACCAAGACTTTATATATAGCACAGCTTCATTAAGTTGAGAGACATGCAGCGTTACCATGAGTTCATTTTTAATTATATTAAATCCTTTTGTTAGCATTTTTATAATAAAATGGCAATAATAGTCTTGCAAACCTACAAGTATTAATTTTACAAGAACTTGGCTGTCGAATATTCCTGACCGAAATAGTGCAACGTTTTTTTTTAACAAATATTAGTATTGCCATTAATAAATTATGAATTATCAAAGGTAAATTAAATACAACGGCATCTGCAAACTCATTTCACATTTTTAGTACCTATTAAAAAAAATATATCAAAAGTACGATACTCATGCTACAGCGGCATAGGACAAAGGTAGGGCATGCAAGAAAACAGAATATCAATTGAAAAGATTATATATTTCCATATCTCATTCAATACATAATGCATGAGCAGCCAGCCAACAATATGTTAGAAATAAACTGTTATACCAGCAAATACTAGTTTATGTAACATGAACATTTGGTAGCGAAAAATAATAAGTTTTTTTAAGAAAGATTAACTTTCTTAATTTTATTTAAGTGGTTCTGAAAGGACTAATTTAAATAAGGCTTTAGAACGTGGTAGCTTGAATTTATTGAGCCTATTATGAATTTAAATGAAATCATGTACTTACTTAAAAAAAAAAAAATTAGTACATATTTACTGGCATATCAGTGTAAATATTACATTAAAGTTTATAAATAATGATTAAACAACTTGTCTACACAAATATAAGCCACTGTAATATAGTTAAATTAAATAATACATTGATCAATAACATCTAAACCAACACCTATGATACCACATAATTAGAGTTAAATTCTGAGATTTTACAGATGGCAACATTTAACTACTGATTTAATACATTTATTGAGATAAAGATAAATTGATAAAGTAATGAACTAATGATAGAATGGAATGTTTTTGTGTTCAATTAAATAAATACATATATTGTTTATGTTGTTTTGTAATAAATGAGTGCTATATGGAATGAAACCTATCTCATAATAAAACACAGTTATAAATGTTTTTTTTTTTTTTTATGATTAGATAAAATAAATCATTATTGTTGAAAAGGAACTATTTTCGTAATATATTTTTATTTAGATAGGTACTGCATTTTTCAACGATCACCAGATCATTTCAATTTCAAAAAATAAATTTCCGAAAAACCTAATGATGTTGAGGTAATACTTACTAATGGTGCAAGCAGGTTTAAATTCTATCTCAGCATTATCATACATCATTTAAGTATTTCTATTTTATTAGATTTATTTTCTTAGTAATAAATTGCTAGAATTTCCAAAAGTGGTTGTATTTGATACATTGTTATTGAAAAAAGTTTATAATGTTATAATGAATGTCGAGATGTTTGTGAAAGTGATTGCAGATAATAGTGTGTTTCTAAAATCATTCTTCTTCTTCTTAGCGAGTGGATTTTCGAGTCGAACAACGACCCGATAAACCCTGGTGTCAGAGTTTTCAAACCGCCTAGTAGCTCAGCTATAGGCCTCTGACATGGTTTCAGTAACGACCACTATCAAATGGACAAGACTCCTAGGTTCGAATATCACGTTATAACATACCTTATATTAGTGTTTAGATCATGTAGATTACCCTAGTTTTTATTTCAGCGCGATACATGCAGTATTTCCAGAGATATGACCGCGAGAAGTTAATGCATCTTTTTTCAATTTCTGAAATTACGGGTGCTCGCGGTGTCGCTGATGTGACGTCATCTTTAAACGTGCCGCGGCGGCGAACTGTGAAAGCGGTGTATGCAGTACTGTGGTTTATATTGCGTTATATTTGTTTCACGCATAGAAATATTAATTTTCACGCAAATATTTTGTTATTCTGAGTTGTGAACTGCCTCTGTGGTCTAGTAGTCCTGCTCCCGAATGTCTACTAAGCTCTCAATCCGCAGGTCGTGTATTCGATTCCCACGGGGGGATCATAAAGTTGATATATGTTAATTTATTACTTTGTGGGAATTTTCTCAGTTTGGTTATGACGTTATAGGCTGCATCACCTGACGTAAAATAAAAAAATCCGCTCTTCGAAAGGCACGTTAAGGTGGCAGGCCCGATCGTTGTCTTTGATAGTGGTAGTTACACAAACCATGATAGAGGCATATTAGGTGAACTATTTAGGCGGTTTAAAAACTCTGTCATAAGGTTTTATCATAGTTGTAAACCTCTGACATCAGTGTTCATCATAGTTTTTAACCTCTGATATGTAATTTTTGAGACTAAGGCTCGTATTTATAAAGCGATCTCAAGATTGAGAGCAATATTGAGTGCGGATTTGACAGGTAATTTTGTACTGGAATGACATTTCTGATACGAACTCAAACTCGCTGTCACTCTTGAGAGCTGATTATAAATACCGGCCTTAGTTATTTTTTCAAGATGGTGATCATACTAAAATATCTCGTTTAAAGTATATTTAGTAGTCCCGTCTAACAACCCCGGCACGCGGGCTGCTACATTAAGTAGCTTTAAAATATTAATAAGTCCTATGACGGCAGGCAATCTCCTTCCCGAATAACATTCAATAAATAAAAAATATTTGCGGATCGCCGTAATTTTTTTGGATTAAAATATATAGGTAACTTTCGCAGATATAGATTAAAGACAACGATCGGGACTGCCACCTTAACTTGCTTTCGAGGAGAGGAATCTTTCATTTTATTATACAGGGTGTAAAAAAAGTACTAATTATATTCCTTTAAACCTCATGTTCTATTAATGATATGATACCAAACAACTTTTCCAAAGTTTCACAAAAATTTTCGCTCGTCATTAGTAGAACATGTGGTTTAAAGGAAACTAGTACTTTTTTTACACCCTGTATAATATCAGGTGATGATGCTGCAGCCCTACAATGTCCTAATCAACTGAGGAAAACTCACAAAATAGTACATTGACAAATATCAACTTTCGCGATTTAAACTACCATACATACTTACTAGTACTACGTAGTGCACCGCGTTTAAAGATGACGTCACTGCGAGCGATTGAATATTGGGCCGTCTGCCACTCTCTTCGTGCGGAAGAGCTCACTTTGAGCTTTAATATCTCAGTCATTAATAAAGATATTAAAAAACTAAAAACAGAATAATTTTCCTAATTTTTTGGAGAATTTTTCCAGATAATAAAAAAAACGAAGGAGCAAGGTCCATTGAGCATATAAAACAACAAATCATTTTTTTTTTTATCTTATTTAACTTTTAATTCGGAAAAAGACATACCTACTAATGGATGATTTATGGATGTTACTGACTCCAACCAAACTACGCAGCTACAAAATAAACTACACTAAAAGGCGCTGCACTAACCAGCAGATGGAAATAAAAACAAAACTTAAAAAAAGGCAGCAATTATCTTACAGGCAGTTACAAGTATCTATATCATGCTGTCCACATTTTTTGTATCGATTTTTCGACTGATGTATATGTGTCGCCAAAAGAAGTAACTGAAGAAAATACTAGATTTTTTAAATATATTCTGTAAATAACTTTATATTTTGATTTCAGAATTGAGATAATGTTCTACCAGGGAGATAAGGGTGTTTGTTCGTATTGGACAGACTACTCACTCATCCCACTTATCTAAAAATCATTTCGACATTTTAGAATTTTTATCATTATTGGTATTTTGTATTCATTCACCACACCATGTCATGTATCTATGCATAAATGGGTACCATTTTTTTTTAATGGAGCCGTGTGTGTTTACTGCTTGGCGTAGTACTTTAGAATCATTGAATGCCAGAGCCAGAAATGTCAGATCCCCTTCCGTAAATATTTTACAAGCGAAAAAATAAAACGAAGCAAAAGTGGAAAGCAGTATACGAGACACAGAATGAAAGACTTAAGGAGCGTGTCGGAGAGCCGAGGTCTAGCATCAGAGCATCAGTGCAACAATCCATCGTTCAGGTCCTGAGGCCAGTGCATGCATATCACACCAAAACACACCAGGTTACAGGTTAGCAGAATCAGTAAGAGATTTCAGCAACTATAGAAAAGTAGCCCAGATAGACAGTTCTAATGTTTTATGTTAAAAATCAATGCAAACTGATCCCAATGGCCAATTTATTTTTGAGAAGTTATAAAATTAATTAATTAATTATTCATTAAATCAATTAATCTCAAATTAATTTAATTAATCATCTATTAATTCAATTAAACATCCATTAATTTCATTAATCATCCATTAATTTAATTTTTCGTCAATTAATTTAATTAATAAATCATTTTTATCATGAGATTTCGTATTTTATTGTGATACTCACTATCTAGGCTACATTTGTTTGTTGGTTGTGGTTTATAAGTGAGGTATTGGTAAATAGAATAAGCTTTTGGTTAAAGACTGTGCATTATAGTGTAAAAGTAATATGTATTTGGGTTTACTTGGGAATTTTAACTTTGGTTTAGTGCTGTGCAATTTTTATATTGAGTTTAGTTTTTTATACAATACATTTACTTGCATTTACATTTTGCATTGTTGAAAGAGACTACCTACCTACCTTAACTAGTTCTTTCTTTTTATTTAAATAAATAAACCTACTTTATTCATAAAAGTTTTAGCTATGATATGTTAGTAGCAATGAAGATATGTTTTAAGAGTAGGAGGAATCTCGTCCGAAAAAAAAAACTGGTCCGCGGATCAGTTGAATACTTCTGAAAACTCAAGGGGTACGTTGATCCGAAGAATGGGATGAAATTAAATCTTCGGACTGATTGCCCCCTTAAGGGGCTACCCTGAGCCAAGTGGCACCCTCATCAGTCAAAAAATCATAATTCACTCAAAACACAATCGAAAATCCGGTACATCAGATTGAAGTAAAAGCAAAGAAGATAATTTAGAACCTCATAAAGTTGAAATTCATAGTTCGTGGTAGTAACAGAAAGAAAATTTGCGAAAAGCGGCTACTTTTAGCATTTGTGCTATCTGTAACTGTTGTAAACACTGAATCATGAATTTATAGTGCTTAAATATATTTCAGTATCTATACTTTAATCTGATCTACCGGATTTTCGATTAATTGCGTTTTCAGCGCGTATAGATTTTTTAACTGATGAGGGTGCTGGCGGCACCGGGGATCCTCTTAAATAATTTAACTGGTCGAAAACACTGATTTGAGAAGTCGCGGGAGCCCTAGCTACGCCTTTTACTCTTCTGTGGTCGAAATCCATTGAACAGAATTAGATGCGGATTAAAGTACCCCTTGAGTTTTCAAAAGGAGTCAACTGATCCGCGAATCAAATGTTTTTGTTGATGAGACGCCTCTTAACTCAGTTTTAGTAGGTACTTATATGAGAATTTAATAAACTCTATTTTTTTTAAAGGCAGTGCTCCTACACTCATCGTGCTCTTACACACATTAACGTCGAAAGGCACTACATAGGCCACAGTCCTAGCAAATGGTCCACTCACTTTAATATACAACGTGTAACAGAAAGGGTATATGCATCGTAAAAGGTTTGAATCTACCCATGAAACTGAACTTTCCCTAAGGATCATAGGTCGAAAAACGAAAAAAAAATTTGACCTTCCATACAAAATGCATCAGCTAGCGTATTTAGTATGGGAAGTCAAATATTTTTTTCTTATTTCGACCTATGTTCCTTAGGGAAAGTTGTTCAGTTTCATGGGTAGATTCACACATTTGTCGATATACCCTTTCTGTTACACGTTGTATATTATCTATTTATCTCAACTATTTTTAACACCTATTTAAATACTACTTAATATTCTTAATACACTAATAAATATTAATTTAAGGGCGTAAATCATTTGATTTGTAAATAGGTTAGTTCTTAATATACCTACTTCTAAAAAATGGTAAAACTTGTAATTTCTTAGAATTTCATCTAACTATGCCAGTTAAAGATTCTGTCCAACAATTTTAAAATCGTATGTTAGCCATGTCACTTTCTTTAATCAGAAATAAAATATCTTGTATTTCAAAAAAAGAATGTGACAGGATTAACTTAAAACTAGAAATGTGTAAACCAGAATCAACTCTTATATTAAAATTGGTTTAATAATCAATAATGGCAAGTGTTTAACATTTTGCACTAACCAATGCGCGACTAGATAATTTAAATCTTGAATGAGAATTTTGATTTTGTTGTACCTTAAATCAACTAATTGCACAAATATCATAATTTATAACATAAAAAAATTACCATCAGAAAAGAATATGGCATATTTTCATAACCAATGCAAGATCATCAAAATCCAAAACAATATACGAGAAATACTTTCAAAGGAATGGATAGTCTTGGTCCCATTTTATAAAGTCAGTTGCTAGAAACATCACCGCGCAAGTCGTTTTTGGCGATTCGAAAGGGATTTTTATACATATAAAATTTCCTAAAAATATAAATTTTGCTGATTTCTAATTTCCATTGAAAAGTCAAAACCAAATGAATCTGGTTATGTTTGTGTTAATTCTAATAAAACCAAGCAGTTTTTCAAAAATCAGGCGAAAATGACTTGTGCGGTGATGTTTGCTCACCGACGTATTGCTACCAAAATTGCCATTAAATTGACAGTAAAGTTTATGCAATTTACTTATACAAATAATAGAGAAATCATCATATTCCTAGCCTTTTTCCCGTATCTCTCGGGGTCGGCTACCTAATCTAGGTGATTGAACGAGGGTACTGGTGTTTACACAGAGCGACTGCCATCTGACCTCCGCAACCCAGAAGGGATACCAGACCCAATCCTATATAAGGTTACACACAACCTTTGAATTTCATCGTAGGTGTGTGCAGGTTTCCTCAAGATGTTTTCCTTCACCGTAAAAGCGCCGAATAAACGTACATATGAGATTCGAAAACCGAAAAACACATTGGTACGTGGTGGGATTCGAACCACGACCTCCTGCACGGAAGGCCGAGGCCCTTCCACTACACCATCCGGGCGTTTACAAATAATAGAGAAATACTTTGCGAAAAATCATTAATCATCATTAGTTAATCAGAAAAAATGTTTTACATTTTATAAGCTTGTTTTCCACTTACTATATATTTTTGCACTACATAAGTAGGATTTGAAATTGCAACTTTGAAATATAGTTCTATCTACCTGAACTGAAGCAAAAAATTTAATCTCAAATTTTTATTATATTTTGTTTTAATTTTAATATAACCTACATACATACATACATAAAATCACGCCTGTATCCCTAATGGGGTAGGCAGAGCAAAAACGACCTAAACATAGGTTGTTTCGCCACGTCTGACAATATAACCTAACTTTACAAAATGTGACCATAACGCAACCAGTACCAATACACAACACTACAACACGGTAATAAGTAAATAGTTAAACAAGCTCATTGTCCTGGCTACTGACCTCCTGAAGCAGGTCCTGCGCAGCGATGGCCTTGAGCACGTTCTTCTTGCTGGTCTCCTGCAGCTCGCCGCCCAGCACCAGCTCGTCCAGGATGAAGTACGCCTTCTCGAAGTTGAAGATTATGTCCAGCTCGCACACCTGGGGGATACAAACATAATATTCGTTAGTGAAATGCCATGGTTGGTGGATGGCATGGGTTTGAATCCTTTACTATTTTTTTTGTGCTTTGTAGGCAAAGATAATATTGCATGTGAGTTATACAGGGTGTATAAAAAAGAACTGCGTTGCTTTAAACCACATGTCCTACTGATGATACCAAACAACTTTCCCAAAGCACAAAAATTTTTAGCTCGAAAAAAATATTTGCCTTGTCCATAAAAAATTGGAGATGAGGAGAGAATCTTTGTATGGAAAACGCAATATTTTTTATCGACCTAAAATTTTTGTGCTTGGGAAAGTTGTTTGGTATCATCAGTAGAACATGTGGTTTAAAGGAACGCAGTACTTTTTTTTACACCCTGTATATTCTTTTTTTGTAATGGTAAAAGAATATCTAAAATCAGTACAGTACTTCTTTATAATACTAGAAGAGAAATATAGACTAAGAGTAACTAAACTACCTACTTAGCATTCTAAAGGTAGATTTTTTAAACTAGATCAGGTAACTATTTCAAGTATATTTGTTTAAAAAACTATAATATTTCCTCTGTATAAATAAGTGAGATGTTAATGAAACTTACACTTCCAAAGTATTTATCTAGTAGTTCCACATATCGGTGGATCAGCTCCAGGGTCAGAAGCTCATTGTCTTCTTGCTCCATTGCACAGCAGAAATATAATGATGCATATCTGCAAAAATACAATATCATTGTGGGCTTAACTCCTATACAAGATTGTGGTGATAAATAAAAATAAAATAAGAATGATTGGTATAGTTTGAGCCAATTAACTTGACTTAGAATGGCACTCACATTGAAAATGCAACCCTAAATTGCATAAGTGTGAATTGTAGATTGGCAAAATGTCTTGAATTTCTTCAATAAGATCGCCCATTAGTATATCAGAATTTAGCAAACATGTTTGTTATCTAAAGATTAAGTTTTTTGGGAAAATGTTTGTGTCTGTGTTTATAAATGCATCCTTAAGGTAAGAGAATGAATAGCCTACTTCTTGGTAAAGACTTCTACATAAACTGAGGTAGACGCGGCTTACTAAGCAAATCATCACACAATAAGTGATCCTGAAACTATACAACATTCATTTGTTCACACTAATGAACACTGAAGGGAAGGGTGCCAATATGCCCTCGTTGAAGCACTTCAAAATTTGTTGCATGTGCCGCGTCTACTTGACTTTATATAGAAGTCTGCTTTTAGGGAGCTTGTTATCTTGTTGACTCTTTTTCTGTTACCTATGACCTAGATTTGAGTCCAAAACTAAGGCATTTACATACATACATACAGTCACACATACTTTATATTGTACAAAGTAGACAGGGCGTATATTGCCTAGTAGGTATTAGAGTTTATGCCACATTTGACAAATATTGAGGCCAATTACAGATTGAAATGTGTAGGTATCAATATCAATATAATCCATTTGCTGACTTCTACAACATGCCCCAGTCTAGCATGGAAGATGAAGGCTATATTTACATACATACATACATACAATCACGCCTTTATCCCTTATGGGGTAGGCAGAGCGAAAACGACCGAAAGGTCATTCCGCCACGTCTGACAAGTTTTTAGGGTTATTTCAGATGGTTATGTGTATTGCTATAGTGACAGGTTGTCAGCCCATCGCCTAAATTGCAATACATTAAAGCCCTCGAATCCCTTAGCTGGTTTTTACAGCATGCCTGGGAGATGCAGCTGGCACATTCTATGTTTTTCTATCTCTCCCAGTCGAGCATGGAAGAAAGAAAGAAATTAAAATTGTTTACCTCTTATAAACTACTTTAACATCTTTCCACTCCAAGAAGGAGCACATCTTCGGTTTCCTCGCGAGGACCGTGGTGATTAATTCCCTTGTTATCTTCTTCTTGAGCTTGTCGGGATGGGCGACGTACCATTTCTGGAGCCGGAGCTTGCCTTGCCGGCTGAATAATAGCATAAATTGCATCTGGAACAGTTTATTTAGTGATAAGAAGATGCAAAGATGGTATAATGATTAATTTCTTCAGGGCGGTGTATGATTCGTTTCGAACGAACGAACATACCATCTTTATGGGACACTAGTTGTAAACAGGCACATACAGAAACTCTGACGTATTGTAATTATAGAATGTAAATTCGCAAATAACATCTTATAAATAACATTAACTCCTTTAAATAATTAAAATAAATACAAGAAATAGAACACATCACTTACCACCATTATAAGCCAAAGATAATATAAATACACTACGGTTTAAAAGCACAGTTTAAAGATCTGAAAATGGCGTCGGCTCGCATCGTGATTGGTCCGCCTCGCATGGGTTCTCGCTCTACCTAATGAGAGTGAGCGAGAACGCATGCGAGCGTCGGCCATTTATAGATCGTTTCTTTATGTGTACGGGTTATATCACGGAGTAACGTGACGTGACGTTGCGTTGACACTTGACTGACGTTGACTTTATTTTTTTTTATTGCACTTTGGTTCTGATCACAGGTTCTGATACGGCAACCTACCTACATAAATCGGTATGATATCTAAGGTACCAGTTTCTTATTTTTTTCTGATAGATCATCTAATTTGAAGAATATTCATGGCAAAAACACTAGTTTTTTTTTTTGATAGGGTTTTACGGCTCTGGAAACTAAGTCCTTTTGAGCCAGTCTTATTTTATCTTCTTCCTTCTTTTCTTCATTTAAAATTTTAAATTATCTTTCTTAACTCTTCTTCTTCTTGATAAATTATCATCATAGATCACCAGACGTACCAGTGTTGCCAGATACCCGCGAGTCTAAGTCGCCAAACTTTGTATCGGAAGTAGCCCAAAAGGGCTTATTTGTATGGGCTTCAACGTTTTCTTGTCGCCCAATGTCGGATTTTGAGTAGCCCAAACGCCATTCATTATTTGTATGAGGCTTCAACTCTGACTATAGAAAAGTAGAGGACTCGGCATACCTACGAAAAAAACGTGCATACCTACTGGGTCTGGCACAAAAATGGCGTCTTGAAATAGTGCTGCGCATATTATAATATCGACAGTTGTATTGTATTGCACGGTATCTACTTATACTATGTGTTACAGAATGGACAATAAAAAAGTTAAGGTGTGTTCTGTCAATGAAACTCAACAACTTTCTTCTAATTTTAGCTGCCACCTTTTTAACTCGAAGATTCTAGCGATATTTTATAGACATCTGTAGGCGTATGTTCCCATTATCGACATGTTATCGATAAATTGAAAATGCGGAACCGTAACTCTATTTACTATGATGAAGCATTTTCATAAAAAATCACTGATTATTCATAGGAAAACAGTAGATAATCTCAGAAAAGTAAGCGTATGTTCATAAACTTTCCCACAAATAACAACATCTTTGAAAATAAATCAAAAAACAAGATATTTTGAATGAATTCGATTACTTACCTATGCAACGTTATTTTTGGATGTTTTTTGTTTGCTTTCATGCGACAGCCTATCACACTGCACCTTCCCATAATAAAAACTGTTTTCTTCACGTTTTCTCACTTTAACAAACACTTATTTGTCAAAAATACACTAAATTTTCATAAAAAATCAAAATCACAACAGTGGCGATGACAACTGACGTACTTGTTGTTGACGGGAACAAAACATGGCGACCGGCTTCAGTGTTGCTATTTCTGGTACTGATAAAACAACTACTGTCCTTTTTTACGTACGATTATATTCATAAGATAAAAAGTGATGGCTATATTTTTATGAGTGATGATGTTTACACCAAGTCCTCTACTTTTCTATGTGTCCATGTGGACCCTGGGGCCATGCACCTAGGGACCTATGTCTATCACAGAACCAATGTGACGCATGGATTAAAGCTTATTTTAAGACTCCCGTCGATTGTGACGGCTTCTGGACGGATATTTTGATGAATTAAATGGCCCCTAGATTCAAATGGTTTTTAGGTTAGAATTTGTACAAATCGCCTGATTACTCGTTAACGGTGTAATGTACCGAGCTGATGACTATGCCAAACCAATGTGACGGAATATGTGACAGCTACGAACACATTCGTTACTTACGTGACGCAATGGGAGCAGAGAAATAAGCAATATTAATTTTGGATACCATGTGGATGTAGGGGCCAACAACTTGAATATTGTTCAGAATCTAAAAATCATCGTAAATCTTGCAGCTGAATTTGATTCAAACCAAAATTTTCATTTATTTGGTCATGCCTAATCACTCACCAAGAAATCGGCTTTATAACTGCAATAATTTAAGAGAAAACTTCATTTGATTATCTAAATATATAAAAGAAGAAACGGACTGATTGACTGACTGACTGACTGACTGACATGTCATCGCACAGCCCAAACCGCTGGGTCTAGAGATTCCAAATTTGGCATGCAGGTTCCATATGATGTCTAGGGGTGCACTAGGAAAGGATTTTTTTAAATTCACCCCATAAGGGAAATTTGTATGAAAGTCTGTGAATTTTGAAGTTAGAATCCTAGAATTAGAAGAATAAGCAAATATTTTCTTTAAATAATTAAGTTTTATTTTATGTAAACATGACATTTTCGTATACCTACGAGGCAGCGGCTTATTTATGTATATGCCCTTGTACCGTGGAAGACGATGTACCTACATGCTTATCCGCTACGTAGTCTCGGACTTTGAGGTTGTAATGGATGTGGTTGTAAGAGGGATGCGAGATGCGAGTGACGCAAAGGACGAGATAGATACGTGAAGAACGAGATGGATGCCAGGGACGGGGAATAACATCTTTTTTAAAATTCAACGGGACGTCAAGAACAAGGGGGACGCCAGTTACGGAAGATAGCCATTTTTTATTTATTTATTTAACCTGTAGATAAGATTGAACATACATACATACATAAAATCACGCCTTTATCCCTAATGGGGTAGGCAGAGCGAAAACGACCGAATAGTCATTCCGCCACGTCTGACAAGTTTTGAGGATTATTTCAGATGGTCATGTGTATTGCTATAGTGACAGGTTGTCAGCCCGTCGCCTAAATTGCAATACATTAAAACCCTCGAATCCCTTAGCTGGTTTTTACAGCATGCCCGGGAGGAGATGCAGCTGGTACATTCTATGTTTTTCTATCACTCCCAGTCCAGCATGGGAGATAAGATTGAAACTGGGTTTTAAAATTACTTTGTAGAACCTAAAATTTTTCGCGAGCGAAGCCGCAGGTTAAAGCTAGTTTACGGATATTTTGATTCAATGGCCCCTAGATTCAAATGGTTTTTTAGACAAATCGCCTGATTACTCGTTAACGGTGTAATGTACCGAGCTGATGACTATGCCAAACCAATGTGACGGAATATGTGACAGCTACGAACACATTCGTTACTTACGTGATGCAGTGGGAGCAGAGAAATTAGCAATATTAATTTTGGATACCATGTGGATGTAGGGGCCAACAACTTGAATTGATCAGTATCATCGTAAATCTTACAGCTGAATATGATTCAAACCAAAATTCTCAACCATTTGGTCATGCCTAATCACTCACCAAACAATCGGCTAAAAACCTGCAATAATTTCGGAGAAAACTGCATATGTTTATTTTCTATGAAGGAGGGTGACCATGACATTCAAAACTTCGGGACACTTATTGAGAATGTTCACTTAAGACCGACCGGACTCTCTAAATCTAAACAAATCTCGGAAAATTGCTACAAGACATTTTATTGTTTTGATGGCTTAATTAAAATTGCAAAACTATAAATTTTGCCAATATTTTATTTAGAATTTATAACCGAACCACCCTAAAGTAGCTGCAATCTTTTTCCGGTCCCTACCAGCCTATAACACCGACCCTAACTGACCCAACATTTAATTGCTACCAAATCGATAAAAAAAAACGCACAACCTTAATTAAGTGAACATTCTCAATAAGTGTCCCGAAGTTTTGAATGTCATGGTCACCCTCCTTCATAGAAAATAAACATATGCAGTTTTCTCCGAAATTATTGCAGGTTTTTAGCCGATTGTTTGGTGAGTGATTAGGCATGACCAAATGGTTGAGAATTTTGGTTTGAATCATATTCAGCTGTAAGATTTACGATGATACTGATCAATTCAAGTTGTTGGCCCCTACATCCACATGGTATCCAAAATTAATATTGCTAATTTCTCTGCTCCCACTGCATCACGTAAGTAACGAATGTGTTCGTAGCTGTCACATATTCCGTCACATTGGTTTGGCATAGTCATCAGCTCGGTACATTACACCGTTAACGAGTAATCAGGCGATTTGTCTAAAAAACCATTTGAATCTAGGGGCCATTGAATCAAAATATCCGTAAACTAGCTTTAACCTGCGGCTTCGCTCGCGAAAAATTTTAGGTTCTACAAAGTAATTTTAAAACCCAGTTTCAATCTTATCTCCCATGCTGGACTGGGAGTGATAGAAAAACATAGAATGTACCAGCTGCATCTCCTCCCGGGCATGCTGTAAAAACCAGCTAAGGGATTCGAGGGTTTTAATGTATTGCAATTTAGGCGATGGGCTGACAACCTGTCACTATAGCAATACACATGACCATCTGAAATAATCCTCAAAACTTGTCAGACGTGGCGGAATGACTATTCGGTCGTTTTCGCTCTGCCTACCCCATTAGGGATAAAGGCGTGATTTTATGTATGTATGTATGTTCAATCTTATCTACAGGTTAAATAAATAAATAAAAAATGGCTATCTTCCGTAACTGGCGTCCCCCTTGTTCTTGACGTCCCGTTGAATTTTAAAAAAGATGTTATTCCCCGTCCCTGGCATCCATCTCGTTCTTCACGTATCTATCTCGTCCTTTGCGTCACTCGCATCTCGCATCCCTCTTACAACCACATCCATTACAACCTCAAAGTCCGAGACTACGTAGCGGATAAGCATGTAGGTACATCGTCTTCCACGGTACAAGGGCATATACATAAATAAGCCGCTGCCTCGTAGGTATACGAAAATGTCATGTTTACATAAAATAAAACTTAATTATTTAAAGAAAATATGTGCTTATTCTTCTAATTCTAGGATTCTAACTTCAAAATTCACAGACTTTCATACAAATTTCCCTTATGGGGTGAATTTAAAAAAATCCTTTCCTAGTGCACCCCTAGACATCATATGGAACCTGCATGCCAAATTTGGAATCTCTAGACCCAGCGGTTTGGGCTGTGCGATGACATGTCAGTCAGTCAGTCAGTCAGTCAATCAGTCCGTTTCTTCTTTTATATATTTAGATAATCAAATGAAGTTTTCTCTTAAATTATTGCAGTTATAAAGCCGATTTCTTGGTGAGTGATTAGGCATGACCAAATAAATGAAAATTTTGGTTTGAATCAAATTCAGCTGCAAGATTTACGATGATTTTTAGATTCTGAACAATATTCAAGTTGTTGGCCCCTACATCCACATGGTATCCAAAATTAATATTGCTTATTTCTCTGCTCCCATTGCGTCACGTAAGTAACGAATGTGTTCGTAGCTGTCACATATTCCGTCACATTGGTTTGGCATAGTCATCAGCTCGGTACATTACACCGTTAACGAGTAATCAGGCGATTTGTACAAATTCTAACCTAAAAACCATTTGAATCTAGGGGCCATTTAATTCATCAAAATATCCGTCCAGAAGCCGTCACAATCGACGGGAGTCTTAAAATAAGCTTTAATCCATGCGTCACATTGGTTCTGTGATAGACATAGGTCCCTAGGTGCATGGCCCCAGGGTCCACATGGACACCTTTTCTATAGTCAAAGGGCTTCAACGTTTTCTAAACAAAACAAAATAAGATTTTAGAGGAAGTATTAATAAAAAAACGTAAGCGTCAACAGTAAAAAATCTTTTATTGAAAAATGTATCCAAATCTTATATTTTTAAATAATAATAATACATCAAAATACAAAGACACCTTGGCAGTCTTAAGATTGAAATAGTCCACTTATTTCTATTTAATATAACCCTTAGGCGGAACCTAGACTTTTAAATCTTTAAACTTTATTTACCTAGCCTTTATAATTAAGATTAGGTCAAACCCTTTTACTTAATGTACTTTTAACAATATTTGTGAAAAGAGAGGTTCAAGCACCTCTTTTAAATGGGACATGAAGTGCTTGAATGATGTCTTCTCCATACTTATTGCTCAGCGGTGTGTTCTGCTTGTCTTCTCGGTCCTGCTTAGCAATGTACCGTTCCCGGGAATATTCCCCAGAAGTTCCCGGGAACATAAGAACATTGGAATAAAAAGTAATTCAACAAAAGAAATTAATAAGTTTTGTAAAAGTAACAATATGCGTATACGTTACTATGTATACCTTCACTTAAAAAAAATATACACGTAAATAGTACCTATATCCCTCAATATTTCCAGGGGAACTTATGGGGAATATTCCTCTGGAATATACCAGGGAAGTTTCCGATTGCGGAACGGCACATTGCTAGTCCTACTGCTGTTGTTCTTGTTTCTGCTGCTGTTCTTGTTGCTGCTGCTGTTATTGTTGCTGCTGTTGTTACTGTTACTGTTGTTGCTGATCGCTGGTGACACTCGCGAGATGGACGGCGGCTAGAGAGATGATAAAGCTCGTTTAATTTCGTTTGGTTTATGACTTTCATTACACGGTATCATTTGTACTATTACGTAATTGTTCATAAAAAAGATTAGATGATATTTCATCATGTACCTATACCTACTAATCTGAACTTCAAAGAGCATAGGTTTGACTATAACTATAAGACATTTTACGGGTTTCTTACCGCGATTTAAATATTTGATGAGTTCCCGATATTTCAGAAATAAGTGTTAGCATAAGTTTGATTCGGTTATCAACCTTTTTGTTACCCTAGTTCAAATTGGGCAATATAATTTATCTCAAGCATTAATTTCAATGATATCTTATCTCGTAATCGTCTCTCTCTACAAATCAAAGAAGGTCATTATGGAATCTAAGTGCGATCTAGTAGTGGTAGTGGAGAAAAGTGAAAACATTTGTTGATGAAACTAGAATGAATAAAACATTGGCACGTTTGACCGGCGTTCTTTAAACCGGGGCGCATTCGCGGAAATTCAAAATGCCCGGATGGCGTGATACTAGTCGTTTACTACATTTCCCTTCGCAGGCAATGAGGTGATTCAGTTGTTTTTAATGCTATTTTGGAATAATTGACCTTTTAAAGTCTTGGTTACTTCCATGCTGGAATGGAAGTGATAAAAAAACATAGAATGTGTCAGCTGCATCTCCTCCCGGGCATGCTGTAAAAACCAGCTAAGGGATTCGAAGGTTTCAGTATATTGCAATTTAGGCGATGGGCTGACAACCAGTCACTATAGCAATATACATATCTATCTGGGATAACCCTCAAAACTTGTGGCGGAACGACTTTTGTTTAGGTCGTTTTTGCTCTACCTACCCCAATAGCGTTAAAAGGTGTGATTTTATGTATATAAGTCTTGGTGCGATTGGCTTACCACATCAGATATTTTAAGAACTCGAGGGTCTGGCTGTATGGGGTCCTGTCTGGTATAATACTCGCGCACTGGGCTGAAGATGAAGCGGGGGAGCCTGTCCGGAGTGAGCTCGATGTCGGTCCACTGTTTGCGGCGCGCGGAGACCGCGAACCGGCGCCAGCTCAGCCGCCAGTTGCGGCGCGAGTTCAATGTGCGCACTGCTAGCTCCTGGTAAACGAAAACTAGACTTGAAGAGAATGTTACCTTTTTGGCTTAGAGTGAATGGCGATCCTTATATTTTACAAAAATCTTTCGGCGCATGATTAGACCTAAATTATTCGATTCTACAAATCTAATATATACTTGGTGATTTTTGTCTAAAGCGTCACATTACTGAGATATTTATAAAATTGATTTTTCGAAATTACCTAAAGCTTGACATATCGATATTTTTTGTAAAATTCATACATACAATATAAAAGGTCTGCTCTTGTTGTTGGTCCAGCTCCTCCTCGCGTCGCGAGCGGAACCGCGTGTTGGCTTGTGCCGATTTCTTCTCCCTGTTAGTCTTCTCTATCACTATCACCACCTGGATATTAATAACAAGTGTAATATTAATACATACATCATAAAATCACGCCTTTATCCCTAATGGGGTAGGCAGAGCAAAAACGACCTTAAAATGGTCGTTCCGCCACGTCTGACAAGTTTTGAGGGTTATTTTATTACAGATGATTATGTTATGTATATTGCTATTAGTGACAGGTTGACAGCCCATCGCCTAAATTACAATACTGAAACCCTCGAATCCCTTAGCTGATTTTTACAGCATGCCTGGGAGGAGATGCAGCTGGCACATTCTATGTTTTTCTATCACTCCCAGTCTAGCATGGAAGAATAATAATAATAACTGAATAATAAGAATGAATAAAACATTGGAACGTTTAACCGGCGTTCTTTAGACCGGGGCGCATTCGCGGAAATTCATAATACCCGGATGGCGTGATACTAGTCGTCTTTTCTACATTTCTCTTCGCCAGCAATGAGGTGATTCAGTTGTCCTTAATGCTATTTTGCAAAAATTGACCTTTTAAGTCTCGGTGCGATTGGCCTACCATATCAGATATTATAATAACTAGAGTAAAGTCTGTCAGTAGTATTCTCCTTTTCACCCAACACATGTCCATTATTTTTTAATCATTAGCCTAAACACAAAAATCAATACGGGGACAATAAAGACCAATTTGAAGCTGGAAATATACATTCACTTTAGATGTTGGGGTCTCGGACTATTTGCACCATACTACAATACAATGCTTGTTTAGATATGTTTCACTGACCTTGTCTCCTACGAGCCTGTAGTGTCCCTCCTGGATTCCGAGGTGAGGTCTGGGCCCCCGGTGCTTGAGATGCGCCACGCACACTGAGGGTTCATCAGATGACGTCATCATTAGCACCACACCCTCAGGGAAAAACCTGTGGGAAAATTACGTTAATATTTTTATACATCAAGGATTTCAGCCTGCAGTTTCATCCGCGTTCAATAAGTTTTCCCGTGGAAATGAAGGTTTACCCGCGGTGAAAATTTGCATAATTATGTCTTTGATATCGATAGAACAATAAATGTTGTTATATTCTTAAAATAATTAATTATACCTGAGATATCTATAGTAGTCTATCCGATAACACGGCCTGTAAAACGGGTCTTGGAAAGCATTCTCCCCGTGTCTTGAATATGAAATTTTACTGATGTAGCAGCCGTGCAGGTGCAGCCGGGGTCGATCTATGTACATGGCTCGCCAGGATTCAAACCCGTGTGTGCGCGGAGTGCCACATTCTATGCCCCACGTCCTGTAATCAGAAAAAATATTCACATTTTTTTTCTATTGTATTTTAATTTTAAATTATTTTCCACTATTCAATCCCGTTTTTCTTCCTGGCGGCCACGTAGAACCCTCGGCACACGGCGCTCAGTCGCTCCAGGGAGATGGCGTCCAGCTCCGAGCTATCACTGACCTCTTGTGACCTCTAGAGGTCAGGCTATGTCACTGACCTGACACAGAGCGACCTCCAAAGGTCGGGCTCCCTGGCGGCCACATAGAACCCTCGGCACACGGCGCTCAGTCGCTCCAGGGAGATGGCGTCCAGCTCCGGGATCACCACCCAGCGGATGATGAGCAGGATCACCTCGTAGGGTAGACAGGAGATGTGCATGCCCTGAATAGGAAAAAATAAGTAAGATGAATAAATGTCAATTGAAAGTCAGATTTCAGTGTTCGTTAATCACTGGCAATTACTTTTATGGCATAGAGCAGACATAACTTGGATGGATATGAGTTTTGTTTGGAAAGTTGTAGGTACTACAAGGGGTTTCTCGTAATGTTTCACGAGAACCCGGAGTTGCCCCACCTAGTAAAATTTGACGTTATCTGCTGTCATATTTCGCTTTTCTTTTACATTTCAATCTGACTGCAGAAATTATTCGATTATGCTTACTCCTTTGAGTTTTAATAATACAAATGGGTTTGCTGTTGACGCCAGTATAAGTCGGAAGCGGCAGAGACGGGATCGACGATGGAGCGAGCTCACCCAGAAGATGCCTGTTCACTCTTACTTTGAAGTGTTGGGGATTGTATGCATTCGGAAACACAGACGCAGGTAGTGAGTTCCACTCTTTTGCTGTACGCATTATGAAAAAGTTTTGGAGGCGCTTAGTCCGTATTGGTGGAATATCGACCAGGTATGGATGCGGTGCGACTAGATGTCCGATGGAAGAGGGAGCTGGCGGGATAAGGTCGTGGAGTTTTAACAGATAGAGAAGCCTGTAACTAACTTTGGCAGTGGTCCGCGGCACGCACACGCACCCGCGCGGGCTGATGATGCGCTGCAGGCGGGAGACCAGGTCCTCACCAGGTATGGCATTCTCATCATCGCTCAGGTGAGCACTTTCAAGCGCTATTTTTTCCGTTTCTGATTGTTCTGTAATGGCAGATTACACATTCTTAAGGGGCGAACAGAGCAGCAGAGGTGGCGCCATCAATTTTAAATTAATTATATCTGAAATAATAGTAGATTCATAGACTAGGGTGGAAGAGAATCAATTCCCGAGGTAGTTAGACGCCCGAGCGCAGCGAGGGCGGCTATAGTCCGAGAGGAATTGATTCTTCTACCCGTGGCAATGACTCTACTTTTCATTTAGAATATGAGGAAAATAAAACTAGTTGTTAATACAAACTAAGTATTTATTGTTAATAAAGTAGGTACCTATTTTTTAATTTTGTCGCGGCACTCGCATCGCAAGTTTGCGCTAAATTCACACTGGCCAGTGACACTAGCTGGTTAAAAAGTCACGACATTTCATAAAGTTTTTTTTTTTAATATGAAAAAAAGTCTTCACAGCTGACAGCAATTCAAGCAGTTCTATTTTTAAAGTTCATTCCCGCCCTAGGGTGGGGATGAAATTTGTATGAGTTATTCCTTCCCTGTGAAAGGAAAGCAGCATCTTCCACCCAATAGTCAGATCAAAACAACACTACTTTCCGAGTATGAGAAATGAAAAAACATTTTCATAAATATTTTACAAATGTGCTAAATTGGCCAATTAGGGCACATTTGTAATACAAAGCTTTATATGATACTATGGGTGATAAAATGTAGAATTACTTGCGATTATCGCAAAACGTAAGATATTCATGAAAATGTTTGTATTTGAGTCACCATTAATTTTTTACCAATGAGGGCGCAGCCTATGCTGTTTCCACCTTAAAGGAACAAAAATGGCTCCTCTTTGGAGTGTTTTTTTTTTATAAAAGCTTTTTGTAGAATAAATCCATAGTAATATTATAAATGCGAAAGTCACCCTGTCTGTCTGTTCGTTTGTTGGTTGCTCTTTCATCTTTCATCTCTAACTAAACGGCTGAACGAATTTTAATAAACCGTGGGTGAAAGAAACCGCAGGGCGGAAAGCGGTTAAATAGATTAGGTTTTTTACTATCAGTTTTATTTATCACTGACGACTGGTCACATTGAATATGAGCTGAAAAAAATTGTCAATCTGCCTGGAAAGTATAATAATCTGGTAACGGCCAGTGGACTGTCATAGCTGGTGAAATAAGAAGTCATACCTTCAGGAGTTTCAGCTCTATCCTTGGAGCTCTCATATAGCCTGGTCTCCACGTCGGGAAGGATCTGCTTGGCTCGTTTGTAGTGCTGGATGGCTGCGTACAGATTACCCGCACGTTCGAAATTCACGCCTGGATATAGGTGAAAAGAAATTACGAATTAAAAAAAGTTACCAATTTGTTTACGTTAAAGGGACTTGTTGAACCTAAGACCATAGCATTCCATTGATAAAATACCTGAATAAGAAATAGGTATGCTTCACCAGCAGGAAAAAAACGCTGTATAAAATTATAAATAATGTTTATGTGCATAATGTGCATATTTGTGTTACTCCCTGTATAATATTGTTTCTTTATTTTTTGCTACAAACCTCTAAGAAACAGCTGCTTGGCTCTTTCCTCATCCGTCTGCGGTTCGTCATCTTTCTCCTCTGGTTGTGGTTTCTGAGGAGAGGGGGGGTTAACCCCCTGAGGGGAGGGGGGGACAACCCCCTGAGGGGAGGGGGTCCCTCGCAACTCCTTCTGCCACTGGGAGCGAAAAGTTGATAACTCATCTTCTTTATCTTCTTTCTGCAGGTGAAAAATTATGTAGGTATAGGATGATTTTTTAAAAACATTATCTTTCTTTGTTATTACTTAATATCTTTCCCTAAGGAACATCAGTAAAAATATGAATGAAAATGTGATAACATTATGGCAGTGATACGTGGCCCCTGAATATTGGCCTCAAAATGGCTCGTAGTCACTCAGTGCGCGATGGAGAGGGCTATGTTCGGAGTTTCGTTACGCGATATGATTGGAAAAGAGTATATCTGTAAACAAACCAAAATAGCCCACATAGCACGCAGGATCAGCAGCTTGAAGTGGCTCGTAGAACTGATTATTTATACACACATAACGTGTAGAACTGATGACCGCTGGGGTCGAAAGGTTCTGGATTGGCGTCGGAAGGCGCAGCGTGGGACGGCCTTCTACTAGGTGGACCAATGACCTTGTGAAGGTTATGGGCAGCAGGTGGATGCAGTTGGCCCAAAACCGTGCTCTGTGGAGAACCTTGGGGTAGGCTTATGTCCAGCAGTGGATGTCTCACGGCTGATCATGATGATGATGATGATGATGATATGAAAACAATTAAGATGCAGCATTTTTTCTTTTAATTTCAATTAAAAATTATGTCTTTTTTCCCAATCCCAAGATATGTGATATGGTTGTGCTTTAGAATGGGAATCTCTTGTTTCATCCATGCTGGACTGGGAGCAATGGAAAAACGTAGAATGTGCCAGCTGCATCTCCTCCCGGGCATGCTGTAAAAACCAGCTAAGGGATTCGAGGGTTTAAGTATATTGAAAATATTCAAATGCTGGGCAGCCGAGTGATGAGCATAAATAAATTAGTAAATTAATCTTAGCTCAATTCATGCCTAATCTAAAATTTCTGGAAGGAAAAGTCAGAAAATCTAGATTCTAACCATTTTTTCCTACCTGCTCATTGTCATGCAAAGTCAAGTTTCCAAGAGTGTTGTTCAGTGTGTCAGAGTGAGAAGAAGAAGACTCATGTGGATCCTCTCCCTTGCACTCACTGCCGGTGCCCGCACCACTGCTGGAACCCGCTGTCTTCTTCTGTTGATAAAACAAGTTGTTGTATCATTCATTATCATTACTATCTATACCACGATCTATCTATACATTAATATTATAAAGAGGAAAGATTTGTATTTTAGTGTGTGTTTATGAATGTTTAACAAATAAACTCAAAATAGCCTTAGTTAAAAACCGGAAAATGTGCGAGCGAGAAGCAACATACCACACACACAACCAACCTCAACGCTTCTCATACATAAATGAAAAAGTTTCTTGGGAGGTGCTTTTGGGAGTTGGGGCAACACAAAGTCAACCTTGTAGGTACAAAAAAAAAAACCTAGGTACACAAATCCTAAATCTATGGGTACACAAGACATTCACAACACTTTTTAACAAAAAAAATTTTATGAAAAGCACACAGCTAAAATGTCTTCACCACAGGTCTCTGCACCAATAGTCGTTCTCTTCTCTTCACGGATAAATTTTATCGAATGCGGCGCAGCGCAGTTAAGAATTGTATTATCAGTAAACAAATGAACCAACCATTCACATTAGCTATTACCATTTTGCCGAGTTATAGCAGCTTTTCTATTATGATTATTAACTTTCAGGACTGAAGAATACTAACTAATGGAATATCGACAAAATGCAGTTCGTTTGAGTTCGTTGCACAATATTAGGAAACTTGTATTTTCCGCCGCAAATCTAAAGGCCGATTTACACGGTATTAGTGTTTAGTTGAGTAATTTAGTACAACTTGAAAGACAAGTGCTATAAACCCCTATTAGACCATGCGATATCAAGACAGACTTACTAAGACTTAGCATAGTGTAATAGGACTTAGCAAGTTAGTCTGTCTAATTAGACCGATCGAGTGGATTCGGCCGTGCTTACTTGCTTACTTGCTTGACATCGCGTGGTGTAATAAGACTTAGCACGCTTAGACCGCTCAGTCAGCGCTCATCCGCCGCACAGGACAGACGTCTGTATTTTGATTATATGGAGTAATTAATTTCAAAAGATGTTCAAAGTTAGCAACTCCTACTCTAAAGAGTCAGATGGTTCCAAAACACTCAATATTTGCATATTTGATAATTTTTCCCGCAGCAGTAAATACTTCTTTACCCATATTCTTCTTTTGTTTTTTTAATATTTATTCATACTAATAGTCGCGGTAAGAGCTACGGCAATTTTCTGGTATTTCTAAAGTTTTCCCATGACTCTTACGACAACCGTCGCTGACAGAGTCCGCCTTGCAAATGAGTTAGCATGCGGTATTCAGCACAGTGTAATAGCGAGCTTGTCTAATTAGACTGTTAGACTGTCTTAGTAAGACTGTCTTGATATCGCATGGTCTAATAGCGGCTTTAGTGCTTTAGTGCGCTGCGAGTGAACGTTTACATGCTTCCAGTAGAATATCATTTCGACGCCACAATGAACGCGCAACGACGTCGCCAAATACGCGCTATTCTACGGAAAATGCTAATTATAGTAATGGAGCAAATAGAAGACGACATTTTATACGAAATATTAATACAAATAATTTATACAAATTTAAAAGTTGTATGTTCCGACCATTTAGCCATTTTTAAAACACACGCGTTTAACGTCACTTGTGCACTCTACTAAAGATTTTACTAAATTACGTGTTTACACACAACCAGTGAAGCGCCGAGTGACGCGCGGGGGTTGCGCGGGCGCGGGAGGGGTATCACTTGAAACAAAAATAGAAAGCGATTCTATTTGATTCAACTTGAAAGACAACTAAAGAGCTACTAAAGCGAGTATAACTGTACTAAAGCTAGTAACGTTTACACGTTTCAACTAAAGCCGCTATTAGACCATGCGATATCAAGACAGTCTTACTAAGACAGTCTAACAGTCTAATTAGACAAGCTCGCTATTACACTGTGCTGAATACCGCATGCTAACTCATTTGCAAGGCGAACTCTGTCAGCGACGGTTGTCGTAAGAGTCATGGGAAAACTTTAGAAATACCAGAAAATTGCCGTAGCTCTTACCGCGACTATTAGTATGAATAAATATTAAAAAAACAAAAGAAGAATATGGGTAAAGAAGTATTTACTGCTGCGGGAAAAATTATCAAATATGCAAATATTGAGTGTTTTGGAACCATCTGACTCTTTAGAGTAGGAGTTGCTAACTTTGAACATCTTTTGAAATTAATTACTCCATATAATCAAAATACAGACGTCTGTCCTGTGCGGCGGATGAGCGCTGACTGAGCGGTCTAAGCGTGCTAAGTCTTATTACACCACGCGATGTCAAGCAAGTAAGCAAGTAAGCACGGCCGAATCCACTCGATCGGTCTAATTAGACAGACTAACTTGCTAAGTCCTATTACACTATGCTAAGTCTTAGTAAGTCTGTCTTGATATCGCATGGTCTAATAGGGGTTTAAAGCACCCTCCTAAAGCACTCTACTAAACACTAATACCGTGTAAATCGGGCTTTACTTTATTTATATTCTCTTTGCACAGATTACCAAGTTTTTTTTTTATGTGTCTTGGCGTGGAAACAGGTCCTTCAGCCGAAATCATTTCACAGTTTTTCATGTTTCAAGTTGGTTGACAGGTTGATCAGTTGATAGTTCTCTCTTTGCATTTTTTTTTTTTAATATTATATGGCTTGGTTAAGCCATTTGAGTTTGTTTGTGCTCGTGATTACAAACAATATTCTCCAAGAAACAAATGTCCAAATCTGAAAAATAAAAAAACATAATGTCTTGGGGAATATTCTACGGGAATATTGGAAATTTCCGGAGAATATTCTCAGGAAATTTCCGATGATTGGAGAACGGCACATTGCTACACTTGTCAGTTGTCACATGCCTGCAACACGTGTGGGTGACACACGTCACACAGAGCCTGCTTGTAAACAGTTGTAAATAAATGAAAAATACTCTGATTATATAAAAACATTTAGCTATTGTTGGCTATTGTATTACTGTCAAACTTATAGATCACTATTACATACTTTTAACGAAAACTCTTAAATGCATCAAGAAATACCTGCAATACCTACCTAAAATCAAGATAATGGCTAAGAAGTTGGCTAGGCCTAGTTTGCAGAACAAACAGAAATCAGAAAAAAATGAAAAGGACCCGAAAAAGGAGCTATTAATAGGGTGTTGCCCAATTTTAAATACATGTTGCTGGTTTGTACCGCTTCAGTTGGGGCTTATAATAATAACTGTTTATGGCCTTGTTCCCACTGTGGTCTGTTCGCTGTTATCAACGCTAGAAGCGAGGAAGTTTTTTCATTATCACGGTGTTTCGCCTTCTTTACTTCCAGTGACATCTGTTTTTTACTGCGTCCTTGCTATTACAGTCTTCTCAGCAAGAGTACTGATCTTAGTTGCCATTTTTGTACACGTACCAAAAATATGTGTGCGTTTATATTATGCGTATCTTTGTGTGATGATTCCATACATTCTTTTCTGTCTCGCATTAAGTTTAATAATAGGCTTAGACGCTATTCGCAATGGTCACACAATGTTTGGTAGTGTTTACATAAGTTTAGCAGTACTTTACACTACTATAGAAATTTATTTTTGGATTATCGTCCAAAGTCAAATGTATAAAAAGGAAGGGGACAGTAATGTTGTGCATATTAATATACTGATTTACTGAAAAGCATTTCTGCATTGCAAGTTTACAGTTTTATTTGTTTTATTTCTATTTTTACCTATCTTATTTCCTGCCTACATAACTTATACTTTATTTTTATTTTCTCAAGATTTGAGCTTGCCTGCATTGTCCTAATAGACTGAGATTTTTAATTAAAAGTCTTCAAATAACGATTCCCATGTAGGCCCTGCCCATGTGGCCTGCAGCCAGAGAGAAGGTAATCAACGAGCGGGACTCGGAGAGAAGGTAATCCTGCAGCAAACTAGCTCAGAACGGAATGTCTAAAAACCTTTTGTGGAAATCGCGATCTAGCTAGATATGTCGTAATTAATAAAGCATGGCTCAATGAGCTGATTCAAAAAATATACCTTCCTCTGGATAAAGGTGTTCAAGTATTGGGCGGTTTAGATTATTGCATAAGTAGGTACACTTGGTAACTTTCTTATGCACTGTACTTAACACTGTCCTAATTTAAACCGCCCATATGATCAAATAAATAAAAATTCCTTTGCAGAATAGTAAATTAGTAAAATCTTCTTTGTGACTTAATTTTTTCAAACTTTAGAATAAAAGCTCCTTGTACTACACAACACAAGCCACAAGCCACAAGCACTGCCACAAGGAGTTTTTATTTTTATTCTGATTTTTAACTAATGTTTAATAAAAATTGCATGCAATATATTGCGCGATGGAAAGCCCTAAATATATGGCGACAGCGAGTATCCAATCCAATAAAAAAAGGGTATGTCAAGTCGATTTTGTGCCGAAATCCGGAATTTGCGTTTTTCTGTTTATTTAGAGAATTATTCGACGACATTCAATTAAATTCTTCAGATCAGTCTCGTCCTGAAAGATTAATTAATAATCATTTAATAGAAACTGGCTAACTCGGCAATATGGTAAGAACTAATTGATTGATAAGGTCCATCTGTTTACTATTAGATAATTTTCAACTGCGCCAAATTTGATAAAATGAACCTTGTATTTACTTTTTTATCATTCTCAACATAAGGAGAACGAATAATAATATCTTGCAGATGCATGGACTTATTGTATGCAGCAGCTGTGCTTTTTAAGTAGGTATAATGTGAAAGTATTGTATGGTATTTATTTGTATTTTTTGTATACAAGTTGACCTTCTGTTGCCCTAGTATTTGGAAACTTTTTAGGATTGATTAGGTTAGGTTAGGGTGCATTTAAAGGTAAGCTCCTTGAGCCCCACAGTGGTAAAGTAGCCTTGAATTTAGGTCCACTGTATCAAAATAAAACAATAAAATGGAAATATTTCAACTGTTTTTTGGGTCACAAACATTATGCATCAAATATAATTTAAAGTTATGTGTTTATCATGCTGTTGCTGATCAGTTTATTTAATACTAGCTTTTTGCACTGCAGTTTCACCCTCTGCATATATTGATATTTACTGTGGGAATCATATACAGGCTGTAAAAAAAGTACTGCATTCCTTGAAACCACACGTTCTACTAATAAACAACTTTCGCAAAGCAAAAAAAATTTTTGCTAGAAATAAAATTTTGCTTTGTCCATACAAAGTTGCAGATGTGGAGAGCATCTTTGATGAAATTTTTGTGCTTTGAGAAAGTTGTTTATTAGTAGAACATGTGGTTTAAATTGTGGCTTAGCAAATAAAGATTTTATTTATTTATTTCATTTATTACGCACAATGTTAACGATAAAATAATGCCATTAACATGGCCAAATTCTGTGCTGCAACAGTGTAGTGTCTGCCATCGACATGCTAAGAAGAAGCACAATGTTTTATTGAACAGGAGAAAACAGCAGGTTCCAGCAGCGGTGCGGGCGCCGGCAGTGAGTGCGAGGGAGAGGATCCAGATGAGTCTTCTTCTTCTCACTCTGACTCACTGAACAACACTCTTGGAAACTTGACTTTACAAGATAATGAGCAGGTAGGTAAAGAAATCTTCTTAGAATTTGTATTTACTTTTTGTTACCTACTTGCTGTTAGTTTCCCATATCTATGAAATAAATGGGTGTTATTTAAATAGTTAGCATAGTATTGATATTTTTATCAGCAGAAAAATATAATTTGTAAGCAGAACATGGTCAGCAAACATTTCAAAATCAATCCGCAATTTATGTCATTCTGGATGGCTGTAATTATTTTTGTACAGCATATTAATTATATAAGCTGCAATGAGCTACTCCTGTTTAAAAAAAATTTTGGTAAGCACTCAGAGTGTAAGCACAAAAATGCATTTTGTGCTGCATATAAAAGTAGCAAAAATACTTTACTTGTCATGCGCATGTTCGTACTTGGCATGCGCTGCGTTCTTTCTTCCATTCTATGTGTGTGAAATATCACAGCAGGATCACAGCTATATGTAGTTTATCCCAAAATTTCATTCAAAATTTTTTTATTTGTCTCTACTTTTTGAAGTTTAAAGGCCAACGTAATATTAATACACTAGCTTTTCGCCCCGCGGTTTCACCCGCAGCTAAGAGTTTTCCCGTGGGATTGAGTTCCGGCGCTGTTCCTACCTTAAAAATTGACGGAATTTCAATACAAACTTCCATCCCCTATTTAACCCCCTTAGGGGTGGAAAATACAAAAACGCTGAAACACGTGTTCATTATTTTTTAATCTTTAGCCCAAAAACAAAATTGGAATATCCTGCCATCAAGATTGACGGAATTTCCATACAAACTTCCATCCCCTATTTAACCCTCTTAGGGGTGAAAAATACAAAAATGCTGAAACGTATAAATTATTTTTTAATCATTAGCCTAAATACAAAATTTGAAGATCCTACCTTCAAAATTGATGGACTTTCATACAAACTTCACACCCCCTTTTTACCCCTTTAAGGGGGGACAATCCAAAAATCCTTTCTTAGTGGTAGGTTTCGTTATAAAAGGAACCTGCTCTCCATATTTCACGATTCTAGCTTTAGTAGTTTAGGCTCTGCGTTGATGAATCAGTCAGTCAGTAAGGACAAACGATTTTATAAGTTTAGATAATAGTGTAGTTAGTGAAGTATTACACCTTGGTATGTATCAACTTTTTTAGAAGAAGCTCCCTGAGGATGAGCTGAAGGAGTTTCGCCAGCAGTGGCAACGGGAGCTGCAGACCACTCCGTCCCCACAGCGGGAGGCAAGGCCGGTAGAGGAAGATAGGGTGAGATTTTCATTAAAGAATTACTAATATTTGCTGAAATTC
Source organism: Scrobipalpa atriplicella (assembly GCA_029255725.1). Lineage (NCBI taxonomy): Eukaryota > Metazoa > Arthropoda > Insecta > Lepidoptera > Gelechiidae > Scrobipalpa > Scrobipalpa atriplicella. Next base: position 55,866 of record JARACY010000417.1, read on the forward strand.
TAAGACGAACACTAGTGCTGCCCATTGGCGTACCCAGGTTTTGGGCCAGGAGGTGCAAATCACTACTCGGCTTTGGGCCAGGGGGGGGGGGCAAATCACTACTTGGATGTACAAAAGTTGATAGTTAGTAGGGGAAAACAAAATCCCTCCCTGCCCCCCTCCTCGGTACGCCCATGGTGCTACCTTAGCAAACTTTAAACCCATTATAAAACCAGAGAATATTATGCTTAGGTTAAGTTAGTTTAGTATGGCTCCTGCTGAAACCAGTGGTACAGTCTTTGATTGCTAATGCTGAGCAGGAATCCTTTTCGGTATTGATTGTAACTATTAGGCTTTATTGTAATAACTGGTACCAAAAAAATGCTTATATATCTATCTACCATGTCAAAGTTTAGTCATGAAAAAAATTTCTATTTTGAAAGATCTTGCAATGCCTCAATAGCTTAGTTGACCATGGATTCAGAAGTTGATTTTCCCCCTCCAGAAAGAAGATGAGCTATCAGCTTTCCGCTCTCAGTGGCAGAGAGAGCTTGGTGGCACCCCTTCTCCTCAGAGGGTGGTCAAACCCTCACAGCCCGAAGAACCAAAAGACAACGAGCCTCAGACTGATGAGGAACGAGCCAAGCAACTGTTCCTCAGAGGTTTGTATCAAGATGAGTTATCAGCCTTCAGATACCAGTGGAGTGGCTGAGGGAGCTTGGTGGCACGGCTTCCCCTCAGAGGGTGGTCAAACCCTCACAGCCCGAAGAACCAAGCTTGGTGGCACGGCTTCCCCTCAGAGGGTGGTCAAACCCTCACAGCCCGAAGAACCAAAAGACAACGAGCCTCAGACTGATGAGGAACGAGCCAAGCAACTGTTCCTTAGAGGTTTGTATGTAGATGAGTTATCAGCCTTCAGATACCAGTGGCAGAGGGAGCTTGGTGGCACCCCATCTCCTCAGAGGGTGGTCAAAATAAAATAGCATTGTGAGTGCTAAAATATCCTAAAAAACACAATAGCTCAGTTGGTTACTGCGCGGTATGAAATGCTGTGGGTTCAAGTCCCGCACACAATACGTTGGTTAAAATTTACATACATATATAAAGTCACGCCTTTATCTCTTATAGGGTAGGCAGAGCGGAAAACGCTTCATAAAAGGCGCCTTAGCCACGTCTTACAAAAGTTTTGGACAATTTTGTAATGTTTATCGCTGCGCTGTATTGAAAGATTGTCAGCCTATCGTCTAAATTAAACCCTCGAATCCCTTTTATAAAATATTCGTAATTTTCTCACTTACATCCAGGCGTGGAGTTTGAGCGTGGCGGCAAGCTGTATGAAGCCATCCAACACTACAAGCGAGCCATGCAGATCCTTCCCGACGTGGAGACCAGGCTATATGAGAGCTCCAAGGATAGAGCTGAAACTCCTGAAGGTATGGGACTATTATATATTCTGTGCTATGGGACCAGTCACATATAGTAACAAGTTTACAACATGCAATGCAATGATCAGGGATGGTCAGGGACCTACTATTTGGGGGTATTTATTATTTTTTATTTGGAGATATTTATTGGGATTTAATTATTCCCAAATCCTAACAATTTTTAACACAAACCTTGGCTGGAGATTTTTAAAGACGAATTAAATGATATATATACTTATATAAATTTTATGAATGAACAATAGTTATTTGTTCAACAAGAGAGGGAAGTTCGTTTTTACTGCGAGTGCTGATTTTGAATCCTGAGGTAGCGAAGGATACTAAAATTGAATCACGAGCGTAGCGAGTGATTAAAAAATAGTATCCTGAGCTCACCGAAGGATTCAAAGCACGAGATGTAAATGAATTCGCTCTCGTGTGATTCATACAACTTTTCCCACTTTCAGTGAGAAAATATTGAGGTGTGAAATTAGGAGAAAATGCCATTATTACTTTTTTATTGGAAAAGTTGCGTTCGGAAATTGCAACAACACTTAAAAAATAAATTAAGCAGACGTAAAATTATTCTAAAATTAGCATGTAATGTTATTAATTTTATCTTTTTAATACAAACACGTAACAAAATAGTCTACAAAATAAAATTTTAGGTTGCATCAATTTTCAGAACGCACCCCCAAGAGACCAAATAAAAAAAAGAAAAAAACCATTTGGATACCAGTTGTGTCAAAAAATGACATACCTTTGCCTCATTTAATAAAATTAAAAAGCTACTTGGTCTCTCTTAAGAATAAAATGGCCTTTTCCTCACTGAATTTAGGCGGGAAATGTGCTCTTTTTGAGGTGAAAGTGGGAAAAAGAAATTTCTGAATAATTACCATAACGCCTAGACAAATTCTCCCATTACAGAAGAATCGGAAACCGAAGAGATAGCGTTGGAATGCGCTCATCTGAGCGATGATGAAGATGCAATACCTGGTGAGGACCTGGTCTCCCGGCTTCGAAGGATCCTCAGCCGCCGGGGCAGGCTGTGCGAGCCGGAGTTCACCGCCAGAGTAAGTGACCGAGGCTTCTTTATGTGTCAAAACCTCACAGGCTTTTATAAAATCTAAAGAATTTTGATTAGTGAATGTAAAACTAAAATATACAAAAATTTGCTCGTTCCGGAGAAAATTCTCAGTTTCAAAATAGATGGCGTTGTGCGCGCCTAACATTTTGGCAGGTAGTTTAACGTTGTTTTGACGTTTTCGTTTCACGCAATGTCACAGACAAGTAAAATACAGCTTTCGGATATGTAAAAAGATTGATTTGACAAAATTAGAAAATATATAAATATTCAATAGACTTTTCCGTGTAAAGAAACGTATTTTTAGTGCTGCGCCCTCTGCAGGAACTCACAAGTATCGTCCAAAAAACTCCCATTGAGTGACTATAAAGGCTAAACGCATATTCATCCAAATTATGTTCACATAAAATTACGTTTCATCTTACTTATTTTCCCCTACCAAGGGCATGCACATCTCCTGGCTGCCGTACGAGGTGATCCTGCTCATTATCCGCTGGGTGGTGAGCTCAGAACTCGACGCGATCTCCCTGGAGCGACTGAGCGCCGTGTGCCGAGGGTTCTATGTGGCCGCCAGGGAGCCCGACCTTTGGAGGTCGCTCTGTGTCAGGTAAGATTAATAAACAAGCGAGATCGGGTAGTAAACATGCGATATTGGTCAGTAAACAACTGGGATTGGATTGTTGACCAGCGAGATTGGATATTAAACAAACGAGATTTGATAGTAAACAAACGGGATTGTATAGTTAACCAACGAGATTGGAAAGTAAGCAAACGGGATTGGATAGTTAACCAACGAGATTGGATAGTAAACGAACGGGATTGGATTGTTAACCAACGAGATTGGATGGTCAACAAACGAGATTGGATGGTCAACAAACGAGATTGGATAGTAAACAAACGGGATTGGATTGTTAACCAACGAGATTGGATAGTAAACAAACAGGATTGGATGCATTTTTAATGAAATGAAATAATGACAAGTTAATAAGCGAGATCGGATAGTGGAAAATAGTGTTTTTTTTTTATTACAGGACATGGGGCATAGAATGTGGCACTCCGCGCGCACACGGGTTCGATTCCTGGCGAGCCATGTACATAGATCGACCCCGGCTGCACCTGCACGGCTGCTACATCAGTAAAACTACATATCTGAGGCACGGGGAGAATTCCTTCCAAGATCAGTTCTACAGGCCCTGGTACCTGATAGACTACTATAGATATCTCAGGTATGTATAATTATTATTATTATCATTTTTTTCATTTTTTTTTACATTAACGTTGAACTGGGCGGAACGATGAATCGATTGACCAATCCCAGTGCTCGAAATCTGCGCTCGCGTCATTAGAAATATTGTGATTTATAAATTCATGCTTCGCGTCAATGGCAATGCATCTTTATATTCGAAGGATTCTGGAGTTAAGGCGGTTTTAAGACAAAGTAACGAAAGAGATAGAAATTCTTTCTCTTTCTATAGTAGGTAAATTGTAGGAAAGTGGTGGAAATAATATAAAACTGTTTAAATTCTTCTAGCAACTAGATATATTATATCAATTTATTTATTTATATCTTTTGTATTGTGTAGATTTATGACTTTCAATAAGTATACTATGGAATCTATGTTGAAGAATAAATTATTCATTATCTCATTTTATTATTAAAAATGCAAAACCCAGAGTCGATACCAAAATAATTTATAAAAAGACATTTTATTTTTACCACAGATTTTTTCCTGAAGGCGTTGTTCTAATGATGACGACAGCTGATGAACCATCTTCTTGCGTGGCGCATCTCAAGCACCGGGGGCCCAGACCTCACCTGAGCATCCAGTCCGGACACTACAGGCTCGTAGGAGAGAAGGTCAGTGGGAACTATCTAAACAGGACAGGCATTGAAATATTTAAGTACAGTCTCAATATGATTTGAATCTTTGTTTTCTAAAATATGTACATAATTTATTTAATGAATTTATTTAATTTTATTGTTAGTACTATTTATTTTATGCTTTTAGAAATAAAAATATTAATAGCAATGTACAGATAATTAATGTAAATGTTTTGTATATTACTAGCTATTTATTGTAAAACACGTTCCGCTCAAACTGCAATACCCTTACAGGGTTTATGTACCACAGCTGACATAATTTTTAAGAACTTTTATCACTGTACATGAATAGCAAAATAAATAAATTGAAATGGCTTTTACAGAATTTTTAGCAGTTCTACTTCTGTATAGTTAAAATCTGCCTTTAATACAGGGTGTAAAAAAAAAAACTGCGTTCCTTTAAACCACATATTCTACTGATGATACCAAACAACTTTCCCAAAGCATAAAAATTATAGCTCGAAAAAAAAAATTTGCCTTTTCCATACAAAGATGCTCTCCGGGATCTGCAGTTTTGTATGGACGAGGCAAAATTTTATGTCGGGCTAAAATTTTAGCGCTATGCGAAAGTTGTTTGTTATCATTAGTAGAATATGTATTTTAAAGGAACGCAGTACTTTTTTTTACACCCTGTATATTTTACTCTTACATAGTTTTCTCTAACATGCCTGTAACTGTAACATAGTTTATGCAATGAAATTATCACTATTAAGGACAGCGACAGATCAACGATTTAACGTGCCCTCAGAAGCACGGAATCATCTTGCTTGGCAGACATCAGGTGATTCAGCCTGCATTGTTCGAACCAACTTCCGAGCTCATTAATACATAAACTACTAATAGATTTGGTTATTATTAATACACTTGTTATTTATCTCCAGGTGGTGATAGTGATAAAGAAGACTAACGGCGACAAGAAATCGGCACAAGCCAACACGCGGTTCCGCTCGCGACGCAAGGAGGTGCCGGAGCAACAACAAGAGCAGACCTTTCATATTGTATGAACATATGAATTTTACAAAAAAAATCGATTTATCAAGTTGTAGGAAAAAGTTTATATAAATACATGATGTGTAATAAAACAACTCTTCTCGTCGTGTCAGTTATCGGGTCTAACGACCCAATGAACTCTGGTCTTAAAGTTTTTGTCTCCTCTAATAGGTTTCCAACGTGACTCGTGTAACGAAAACTTATTAATGACAGCGACCGAGACCGACAACTTCAATCAAAGTGTATTTTGTCTAATTAAAGTTCTAAAACTAAAAATATGGAGTTCCTTTTCTAGATTTTTGTTCCAAACTCTAAAATTATGTCCAATTTTCGTATTTCAGGAGCTAGAAGTTCGCACAGTCCGCTCGCGCCGCAACTGGCAGCTGACATGGCGCCGGTACGCGATCTCCACGCGCCGCGACCAGTGGACCAACATGGAGCTGACTCCGGCCAAATTCCCTCCCTTCGCCTTTAGTCGGGTGCGGCAGTATACTACTGAGACTTATGCACCCTTGCCATCGAGTTATCACAATAATTGATATGGTAAGCCAATCGAACCAAAATACCATTAACGACAACCCTCACCCAACACCTCATTGCTGGCGAAGAAAAATGTTGAAAAGACGACTAGTATCACGCCATCCGGGTATTTTGAATTCCCGCGAATGCGTTTTGGTTTCACGAACGCCGGTCAAACGTTCCAGCGTTTAATTCATTTTACTTTTATCAACCGTAATCATACCCTTCCCTTCTCTCTACTGCCATTAGTTAGGTATCTACGAAGTATCTACAGCCCGTTTCCTTCTTATTGTTACAGGAACGAACGACTGAAGGACGGTGCACAATTTAGTCAAATGCGGCGATTTGTAGATGTATGTAGCAATTTCTATTCTTATGCGGTTTCTAAGACGCGCTGACCTTAAGCAAATGAAATACACTTTAAATCGTCTTAATAATGTTTGTCTTTCTCTTTGAATTTCGCCGATATAATTCGGTGCTAGTGAGACCTTGCCTTGTTTGAGTGATTGGATGAACCCAAAGATATAACTTGCGGTGAGAGATTTGGCTTTAAATAAATTATATTAATATTCTTGTGGTTTAGTATGGTATCAAGGGTGTTAAGACTTCAGCCCCTCAAAACAGCACGTAGAAGTGTAGTCTAATCATAAAATGATACTGTGATTGGTTGAATTTGCACCTCACGCCTAAACACCGCCCTCTAGTTAGCATAAATATTAACACCTTGTCAAAATACTAATCACAGAAATAAATTATTTCCTATCTTTTCACTGTTGCGTTGTGATATGATAAGGAAGGAGTGTTGTGGACCTTTCTAAGACTGATTGTGTCTTATGAATTGTCAAATTAATGAAAGAAATTAATTTTAAACTTAAATTTTTTGCCACAATTGTTTCTGACTTGCATTATCTTATCAGGAATGAATTGAGATATATTTTCTGAGCTGTTGTTTATAATTATCAATTTTTCACAATTTCTTCTAAAGGCGGATCAAAAGTCGAGTTTCCAGTGTAAAAAGGGCTGTGAGATATTTTATATTTTTCTCGTGATGTTCCCTGATTCAAGCTCGACTTACGTTGTAGGTGTGATCCGCTCTTTAACCCAACTGACGATTAAGTACAACAATGTTTTCTGAGGAACATAATACCATGATAAAACTCTTGCTATTTATTGCTGAATAATATAAATTATCGTGCTGACGTTACAAAATTTCTGAACATCTTCTATCTATGACTAAGTAAAATAAAATGTTACATGTATCCCTATAGAATAATAAGAAGTGCATCTACAGTATTAATTTAAATCACATTTTCTTCATTGACAATATTAATGTTACCAGTTACTACAATCCAGTTTAAATATATTTTCTAATGATAGAAAAAAATCGTGGTCATTTTTCCTTGTCTGTAAGTCTAGCTACACGTGGCACAACTTTTTATATACAATTTTTTTTTGTGTAACTTTGTTCGTATAAAAAACAAACATATTTTTGAGGTTGCAGATTTATGACCTCAAAATAATATCCTTGTCATTGATGTAAATAGAGTATTTTTCTTCCTAATTTAGGTTCAAGATTGACAGCATTAAATGTTAAATAAATGTATATGTGTAAAAAAATTAGAAAATGAAAAAATAATTTAAATAAAATTAATTAAACTAGTACTTATGGTGGTTTTTGAACATTCTCTGCTATGTTGTCCAGTTGTTACGTTGTACAGTTGTTAACCGACTTCAAAACAAAAGGAGGCGGTTCTCAATTCGTCGTGAACTTTTTTTATCTCACGATTGCAGCTGTTTTTAGGGTGTTTTTTTTTTCCTGTGATTCTGATTATTCAATTTACAAATTATTAGAAGTTTTGATTATAAAATTATGATCATAGGCTGCTTGTGTTGATTTATAAAATCAATTGCTTTGACACACTAGTCAGTAAGTTTTGGGATTTTCAATATAAGTTTATCACTGTAAGAAATGGTTTAATTTTGACAACACCCAATCAATACTAGGTAATAATAATAATTGCTCTTTAAATTAGAATTTAGTGTGACGAGCACATCGTGAAATACCTAGCCAAATTTTAGGCTGTGAACCTACCCATGAAACTAAACAACTTTAACCAAGAAACATAGATCGAAATATGAAAAGAAAAATTGGCCCTCCCATTCAAAAGTGACAGCGGCTTGAGTCATTTTGTACGGGACATTTTTTTTTTCTCATATTTCGACCTATGTTTCTTGGGGAAAGTTGTTCAGTTTCATGAGTAGGTATAGGGACACACCCTAAAATTTTCCCAGCTATTCTTTTTACTCCAATATGCTTAAAATGTCTTGTGGCAAAGAATGCATTGATTTTTATATCAGTTTCACATGTATTAGATTTTTAAGTGTTTTTGTGTGAGGATTCATGCTAGGGCTTCGAAATGAAAACGCATCGGTTACATATTTCAATATTTATTTTTTACACAATCTTGAGAAGTAAATTAAAATTAATAATAACGAAAATAAAACAACAACTAATGCTATTAAATTTTATTTTTTTATTATAAGTTATATATTTTACTTTTAATTCTCGGTTTTATATTATTTACATACATTATGTTTTTTTGTGATTATCTACGGAATTAAATAATGTAATAAATATTTGGCTTGTGTCAGCGAGCGTCGGGTACGCGCGCCAGCCTTGAGCCCGAGGCGGGCGCGAGCACTAGATGAGGCGCTCGCTGAGCCAGATTCAGGTGTCTGCGTCCGGGGGCGGGGGGGGCGGCGCGGCATGCGGGGGCGGGGCGCCGGGGCCGGGCGGCGCGGGGGCCACGCTCGGCTCCGTGTTCCGCCGCCGCACCTTGCCGCGCTTCTTCAGCATGGTGGCCTGCGGGCGGGGCGGGGAGGGCGGGGCGTGAGGCGCGGGTCACGGGTTAGCCGGGCCGGCGGCGCCGCGCTTGGTTTTCTTCAGCATTGTCGCCTGCACACACAATAGGGGCGCGTTTCACAACTACAATTCACAAGTACGATCCGATGCACATCGCTCGGCTGGCTAGCCTTTATTTTACCGCGAAGATTGGTGTACTGACCGGCTCCGCAATGTAAATCGAGTTGTACTTGTAACTTGTAAATTATAGATTTATGAAACGGCCCCCAGGGCGCGCGTTACTACCCGGCATCGGACCAATCAAATCTACAACGAATGTACTCATCTGAACCAAACTTTTTACATACTTAAGCAAATCTCTCCATGAGTACATCCGCCTATTAGACCGTTGCCGGGTACTAATCAACACCCTGTATGTCACCCGACCGTGCCCGGCCACGCCCCACGCCCGTACCTAACACTATTCTCTCACTATGCGTTAGCCAATCAGCGTCGTCCTCTCTATTTTACTAGCGACGCCATAGATTCTCTGACGTTTCTGATTGGCCAACTCAGGTGATAGGAGTATAAAATAAAATTCTATATGAATCGACCAATTAGCGCGGGATACGGGTATTGAACCGCATTTTCACGTATTTTCATTGATAAATAAAGCATAATCTACGCGTAGTGTTAGATAGATAACATTTTTGCGACCATTACGCATACTAAGTAGTGTAACTAAAAATGATGATGAATTATTGTATTTTATTGTATATAGCATCAACAGGAATCAAGTTGTTTGATATTTATCTCGAGTCGAGTCCTTCAACTTTACCCATTAATAATTTATTTTAAAAGAAAGAAAAAGCTTTCAAATCTTTAAATCTTGCGTGTAGATTGAACTTAAAATGATTTACGCCTTTTTATAACTCTTTAAAAGTCTCTCAGACATGTGTCTGTTATCTTTCTCATTTAGACAAGAGTTTCGGTATTTCTAATCTATTTAAAGTAGGTACATAGGTCACAAAAATGTTATCTTAGTTTTGACAATTTTGTCTTGTAATTGTACAGCGTTGTGTGAGAATGCGGTCCATTGAGAATGTTCGTTGGTGCGTGGAGCGTGCTCGGGCGAGTCGTGACTTGGGACGGAATTTTGAATTAAGAACGACAATTTTTTTAATAGATTAACACAATTTTTTTTAACAGCAAACAGTTAAAAATTGGTATTAGTGAGTTAGTTTTTAACATTAGAAATTTTAGTCACAGAAACGAGCACATGCACACAAATTTTTAGTTACATTATGATCAATTTTGTTGCGCAAACAAATTTTAACTTTTTCCTTACTATTATTTCACTAGTTAACATTTATCTAAGGTCTCGTTGTACCATTTTAGATCTTGTGGTAATAAGTTCGATGTTGGTCCTTCGAGCCGGATCCATAGTGTGCTCATGCGCCAACAAACTTGCTCCATAGGGTGTTATTGTAAGACCAGACTTAGAAATTCCATTTGTAATGGTAGTTTTATATCTTAGGCGATTTTCACTTGAAAATGTAATTAAATGTAAAAGTTAGAGGAACTTTTAAGTTGGGTCTTACAATATAAAGCGTCACATCACAGAATTGAAAATATTTAGAGATTGCCAGAGAAATAAAGCAAAACTGATATGCAATCAAAGTTGATAATGGGCCCGATTCGTAACTATCCCGACTTCACTAAATCTCAACTAAAATTATTGCCATCCTGTTCTATTCTCTCATGATAGAAAGTGACAGGTATGGACTTATATTAGTTAAGTCGCGTATTTTGCAACCACGAATTGCTATCAATGGTCACGATTCGACGAAAACACGATTTAACTAAAATAAATCCATATCGTCATTTTCTGCCTTGAGTGAACAGAAAGGGACAGCACTACGGATGAACTAATTATAATTCTGTCAAATCAAGAATCGTTAGAAAATAAGTGGTTTTGTGTGAGGGTCTCGACCAAATTTCTTTGAATTTTTTAAACGAATTTTAACTGACTGGATCAAAATTAATTCGTCTATAGTGCCGTGTCGTCTTTTTCTATTCTCTCAAGGCAGAAAATAACAGGTTTATTTAAGTTAAGTGTGTTTGTTTTGGAATCGGCACCCTATATCCTCAATTTTTTTATTTGGGATGATACGATCACAAAAATACATTCAAACTAAAACTTTATCTGTAGATAACTATAAGTTTTAAAGACTACCAAAGGTTTGGCTTTATTTCCCTTACTTGTATTAACATAATAAAAAGTAGCCTTTGCAGCAGGGAAAGATAGTAATTTTTCTTTGACTGATAAAATTACTGGTCTTCAAATTTTCAAGCGCAATTCCATGTTATAGACGTTGTGTTGTGGAAATTCATGTGGTTTGCTTATTTAATATTCTTTGTAGAGTCTGTGCGAAAAGAGAACAGGCATGGAATTCGAGGGCGCGCGCATTTGTATTTAATTAACTGTCGCTTGGTCATGTGAGGATTATGCCCAAGTCTTTAACAGTAACCTTCTACATTAAATTTTGGAGGTTTTAGGTCAAAGACCTAGGCATAAACGCCACGCAACCAGCCGTGGGATAGTTAATACAAATGTGCGCCCTCCGATTCTATGCCTGTTCTCTTTTCGAACAGACTCTATAAGATGTCGTTATCTGACCTCAAGGTGCAAGTGATCTCTGTGGCTATTGAGTAACAGTAAGTTTTGTGAGTTGCATTTTTAGAAAATTGAGTGAAAGGTGATCTTTAGTATTGACTGTTTATTTTACACAAACGGTCATTGAATATCTTTTGGATATTACGCCTAAAAATTTCGTATAGTACTTATTTTTATCTCACGACTGCCGCTCGGACATACTTGTGTGGTGTGGTGTATGTTGTGGTTGTGCGGCCATACTTATGTTGTGATTGTTCGTACGGACGCGCGCTTGTGTGCGTAAATACAGGTTTACTATGGCGAACTCACGCACACTAAGGCAATGCGTGCGTAGGTATATTTACACACACAAGTATGGTAAAGCGGAAGTCGTGAGATAAAAAGTCTATACTCTTTTTTTTTACCTTGAGCGCGGACTTTAGAACCACAACTTCGCTAGGAGCTGCGACCCACGGTTCACCATCCACCTGAACTGGAATCTCGCTTTTGAGGTTGATCTTGATGTGCCCTCCCTGGAACAGGATGATGGTGCGGATTAGTTAATGCACTTAATTTATTGGATTTTTGGGTTGTACAAGGAGAAAGCAAAGCAAGATTAAACGTTTTGTAATTTAATTACTTGCAAAACTTTAAGAGTGCTTGGTGCTCTAAAGGGGTCTTGCCAAGAAGTCCTAGTTTTGAAAGCAAATACGTGTTTACAAAGACTTGTCAAGAAGATACAACTACTAGGATATAAGACAAACAGGATAAATTGAGAAAGATGAAGGAATATACCACCCTTCCTGAGCTCTCATTACTCCTCGGACCCTAGGACTGAATCTCAGTGAAGTTTCTAAAACTTCTTGGCTCGAAAAACATGGAAGAGAACAACACGCGCTCACCGAATTCCGAAATCAAACAGTGAGCTGTATTTCGTCGGTGTATCGAAATGATCAGTTCGGCCAAGATTGTCCTACCTGTGCTATTCTCATAGCGCCTCGGAGGCCGGACTGTATCTGTCCGAGGTGCACGACGCCGGTGACGCCCACCACCTCCAGCATGCCGTCCCAATGGTTCGGCTTGTTGAACTGGTCGTCCTTCTCCGGACCCCAGGGGTTCGCGCCTGAACCCCAGCTGTGGATACAGATCATTTTCTAATGAGTGATTTTATATACCTTTCTTTGTTTCTATTTTCATTGTTCGGAAACTGACTTACTCAAGACCTAAAGAGGATATTTTTTGTATTTTGCTACCGTACCGCGCTTTGGAATTAATGTTCTTCCGTTTGGCATATAAATGGCGCTTGATATTTTTCGTATTTACATTGGTGTGTTTGTATTGAAACACTCTTTCTATAAAGCTTCAAGTTTACCTGAGTATGTTGAGGATAATGATGCCCTCGACGGCGGGCAGCTCGACCGGTTTCCCGTCCACCTCCAGCTTGACGGCCTTATGCAGGTCCTTGCACATCTTGCGCCCCACCATCTTGCGCAGACCCATCTTCACGTACACGCCCTTGTTGCGTAACCTGATAACATTTTTAATATTGTCAAAGGATTTGTAATATAAGAATTATAGACCTTTAAACAACAAAAAACGAATCTTATTGGATTGGTTATGGATCATTCTCAATAATAAAAAGGAATTATTCTTAGAGACTGGACAGAACAGTTCAGAGTGCAATTACATTTAGCTTTAGCGGATTGTATACAGAAGTGCCCCTTGGAAATTCGCTTTTATTTATCTTTGAAAAAGTTCCATTCTTGATATCCAGATTTTCACCCACTGACCTGCTATTGAACTTGTTGGGGTTCTCCTCCCTGGCGTTGTGGAAGTCCAGGCAGAGGTCGGCGTCGATGCCGATGCCGAAGTAGTTGTTCATGACGAGGATCTGCGAGTTGTCCTCACTCTGCGAGCCTGTGGTCACATACGCTGCAATGCACCAACAGTATAGACAACAACAGTCTAACTGGTGGACTTTTTTGGGGGTTTTGTTCTGAGTTTCTTGGAATTGTTTCGTATGGAAAGTTTCGATGTTTCTATTATTATTTTGTTCATTGAAGCAATTCGCTTCTTTAGCCAAATAATAGGTACTTTAAGAGGTAGGCAGATCAAAGATGCCCTTTGCCATATTTTAGAAGCCATTTCAGATAGGTGCTTTAAACACCTGTTCGCTCGCTCTAATCTAAATAGAATTTTATCTATTCAAACAAAGATTACTAACTATTTTTTACATTTCTTGATTTGCGGCATTATAATCTATCTGATATCAAATTTCATGTTAATAGGTGAAAAAGACAGACATGGCGCAATTATAAGGGTTCCTAGTTGACTAAGGAACCCTAAAAACGAGCATAGAGGCCAAGTGGCCAAGTTGATTGAACGACATTGAGGACATTACATTCAAAGAAAGCGTTTTCAGGGAACGGTATTATTGGCCATTTCAATACAACAGATAAGGCAAGAAAATTAAAGTGTTGGTGAGGTGAGGTGTGTGTGATATAGTGTAAGACTACTGTGTGTTACGGACTTGTCCAAATATTGCATTTGGGGTTGTGTGTTCTAAGTTGACTGGTGCATTAGGATTTATCAAAAACACATACAACATCGATCGAAGAGCACATAAAATCCAGGAGGCTATAATTATAGCAACACGAGCAACACTTTGTCTCAATGGTGTCAAATTCATCTCTTATTGGTCACGGTGCCCGCTTACCATCAGATCAGGCGGACTTATTTTAAGAACGTTTTGAATCTTTGGTCTTGAGAAGTGATTATTATTATCAACGTACGTAGCTGGAGACGTGATAATGTCTTTTTGACATCAGAGGGGGTGTTGCCGGCGTGCCAATCGTATAACGGCAGACTTTAAATTTTTTGTGTTACGTGGCACAAGCCGGCTTTATTTAAAAAGGAAAAACTGCGAGGAATATTTTGTGAGGGTTTGCCATTTTGTTCTTGTGTAAGGTAAGGGGATAGGAATCTGTGCTTTCGGATCGGTCGTTTATTAAATCCATTTCAGGGTGTGCATCTTTGAAAATACGTGCTCTGACATTCCAGTGCCAACACCACAACACCAATACCAGACAAGCCGTTACCTGGAAGCTGCTTCGAGATCTGTTCTTTCGGCTCGTCCTGCTGCTTGTTGTCCTCGGGATGGAAGACCACGGTCCACCGGTCGAGCCGGATCTCCTCCGCGTCGATCACGTCGCGCAGTAGGGAGAGCGGGTCCTCGCAGCCAGTGTAGCCTGAGCCCCAGCGCAGGACGCGAGCCAGGTCGTTTCCTGGGTAGTGCAAAAGTATTATTAGTTCTGTTGTAGAAAAAGTCTGTGTCTTTCATACCACCGCAAACAAGGCAGAATGAAAGTGAAAAACAGTCAGAGAGTGATAGCCAAGAGGTTAACAAGGCCACTGAATGGATTATCAACGATACGATCAATGGATGTATCAATTTGGATGCAAATGCAACATAGGGCCGTGAAGATCGAAAAAATATAGAGAAATGGCTTACACCAGCAGCAGCAGCAGCACCAGTGAGTGGATCTGGGCTAAATAAGGTCTCGTTTATGGAGACGCGGGAGTCGCGTGGTCGTATCAAACACATAGCTTAGTGTAAAAGCGTTCATGGAGAAGCGTTGTAACGACAATGACACACCGTGCGAAGCCCCACGTCTTCCAAAGTTTTGGATTTTTATCTGTGCCCAGTGGTACGATAGCACAGGGTGGGTTGAAGCACTGGGAGTCCTAGCCGATGGTGCCATCACCTTCGCACACCAGGATCTTGTAATTGTACCTGCAGAGGGCAGATTTGGACTGAATGCGATTGATACCTGTGCCCAGTGGTACGATAGCGCAGGGCGGGTTGGAGCACTGGGAGTCCTGGCCGACGTTGTCGAGGCACTGGAGCACCCAGCCGATGGTGCCGTCGCCGCCGCACACCAGGATCTTGTAATTGGGAATGTGACGAAAAACATAAAGCCTGAAAAACAAAGGGAGCATGTTAGTAAGTGCTGAGTATTCACATTCAGAAAGAATAGAAGTGATTGATGACATGCTTTAATACGCTTTAAAGAATGGTCATTAATTTGGCTAAACCTGAATGCTACGAAGAATATAGGCAATGTTCAGACGTAAAGGAAAAGAGCGTATTAGACGGTGAGTAAGTTTCATTTTCAGAATTATTCAGGGACCCCTAGCTAGAGGATGGAAGTTGATGAACTATAATTTTATTAGGTGAGTTTGGAGATGGGAAAATTAAAAAAAAAATTGAATGCAATTGTGGGACCTGGTAAATAACGATCGGAGACAATCAAGTTAAATGCTAACATAAAATAAAAAGTACTTACCCGGGCAAAGGACCGCCGTTTTCCAGGTCGAACACCTGGTAAGGATTCAGGAGCTTTCGAAAAGAGGAGATGAGCTCCAGACCCTGGCAGCCGCCCGATTTGACGTTGACGAACACCAGCAGGGGCTTTACCCCCGCCGGCACCATTGACGGCTCAATACTAGGTAACAGCATAACTGCAGACAAAGGGTGTCGTGTTAGACGGTACTCGTGTGGTTTGTTGGTGCTGGGTCAGAATAGTATCATGCCAAGACGAAGGGATTGATCCAGCAAATGCGCTGCAGCAGCTAGCAGCAGATAGCTCGCTAATTCGCCTGCCGAGTGTGGGTGTGGCGAGTAAGACAATCATCTCTAATGGAGGAGACCTATGTGCAGCTGAGACTATACCTGATGCAGTAGGGTTTAACCCTTAGCAAGCAGAATATACTTAGATTCTGACCATAGATTATGACCGTGATATCTATGAATCTAGAGTGGAGGTCACACAGTAGTTCGGTGACCTTGTAAAGGTCGCTGATATGATAATATATGAAACTGTGGGCGATTCCATAGGAACGATTTTGGAATTTGGACCGATTGCATCCGGCAACATTTTCAAGATTATTGGTCCATCTGGTCCTTTGCCTCCAATCTTCTAATCCTTCGGTTGTGTCTTCTATGAGCTATACTCACCTAATAAATGCTTATCCTCATGTTTGGCCTCTCTGAGGGCGTAAAGCGCGCGAACAGCTTTGCTCGCGTCCTCATACGTAATCACCATTGAGCCGTACTCATAGTAGATGGGCCCGATGGAAGTAAACTTATTTTCTGTGGACAAAATAAGTAATCCATCAATTGGAGATTTTCAGGGTTAAGTGGAGTGTGAGAGAGATGAAAAAGCCTCAAAATAAGATTGGGATAATTGGCGTGATGGCGAAAAAGATAGATGGACATATGAAATGCCTAAACCTAAAATATGAGTGGGAAAAAGGGCGTGGCAAGCAATACCTATAATGTCTTAGAATGGAGAGGAAAGGATGAAGTTTTTATAGAAAAGTAGAAACGAACCCACCTGTACCAAGAAATTCTACAAGGATATTCTCATATTTCCGCTCGGATAGGCCGGGCGGTAAAGAGGCTACAAAAAGCGCGAGCGTGGGCCCGTGCGGGTCCCGCCGAGGCTGTAGGTAGAACCGCGCCAGCTCCATGCGCCGCACCGACTCGCGCGCCAGCCGCACCACGATGCGCCACGGCCGCTCCTCCTCCTCCAGCACCCTTTCCGATACTAAAACAATCAAGATTATCGCATCCCGTGGTCTAGTGGTCTGATAGTTATATTATTATACCATGGTCTGATCCACGGGCTTTCGATCCGATTCGGAGGTTCCGGGTTTATTTCTTGGTGGGGGACAACGACTTTGTGTTGTTGTTGTTGTTTCTAGTTTGGTACATTGCAGGCTGATCTGACCTGATTGTCCAAAAAGTAAGATAATCCATGCTGTCGGATGGACATGTAAATGGTCGGTCTTACGCTTGATTTCTCTCTGGTCGTGTCAGTCAGTCTGTTCCATCAGAATAAGAGAATTCTAATCTTCGCGAAAATCCTAGGGATTTTGCGAAAACACGGATAAACTAGACAATGATGAAAATATTGTCTGATCTTACTGGAAAAAGATAGGTTTTTTGCAAACAAGCTAGTAAGTAGTAAAATTGGATATCATTAACCTAATGGCTATATTTTTGACCAATCGGAAGAGGTCTCGTTTTGGGCGCTAATACCGGACAATCAGAGTTCTTACTTCATAATAGCCAATGTTCTGTCAAAGATTGTCTAATTATCCGTGTTTTCGCAATATCCCTAGGATTTTTGTAAAAAATTAATTATTAAAATCATCCCACTACATAGGTACATTGCGGATTAGGCTAGTTTGTCTTATACAATTAGGTAAAAGTAAATAACGCAGTTTGTTGATTGTGCTTGGTATACCTACTTGCTTTCTTACTACCGTCTTTAATGTGATACATGTAAAAGAGACAAGATTATTTAGTTCTCACCGTCTTTTATGTGATGCATGTAAAAGATACAAGATTATTTAGTTCGCCTCGATGATTTCTAAAGGATTTTTCCTACCAAGATTACTCCTTTCAGAGTCTTGATACATTTTCGCGTCTTTATGTTGCAGATTTAGGAAAAAAAATGGAACAAAGGTTAAAAGATAAGGATTAGATAACTAGATATAATTCGACATCAGTGAAACATTTTTCAAGTGTTACTCACCTCCCCGATCTAACAGGATCTCGGAGCAGCGGTAGTCTGCCACGGCCGTCGAAGGTTCGAGGCCAAACTTCTCGAGAGCTTTGGCCATGAGGTCCGCGACTGTGTCTTCACCATTGACGTAGACCGTTACGAATGTCTCGCCGGCACCAGCGATCCTTCCAGGGTACACTCTGACATCGCCGCCACCTGTTTCTAGTTCCCTGTAAGGTGTCGATCGTGTTAAGTGAACTCTAATAGTAGGATTTTGACTTTATCAAACATAGCTATAGTCCATTCCTGGACATGGTTACCTATCTACCAAATTACAATACACAAAACAGTCGAATGAACCCAATATGAAACCACATTTTGCCTGATTTTGAAGAAATGGTGAGCCGTTTTGCTTTCGCATTAGTTTGATGACTGAACTTTGAATTGTCGATCTTGCTGAAATTGATGCGTCACCATTTGTTTGGGAACTATTTGGTACTGATTTTAGACATATTGGGCTTGTGTAAAATGTTTTCGAAGGTAATTCAACGACTTACTTGAAACGTAAAAAGAGCGCGGGCCTCTTGTTTGGGATCCGTGTGACCCTCGCGAGTGGCGTGGGGTCTTGCAGCGGAGGCTCCTCTCCGGCTAGCGCGTCCGTCAGCTCGAAGTTCTCCGGATCCCTCGCCACGTGGAACGCCCGGAGCGCCGCGCCCACCAGCTCCTTCTCGTTCCAGTTGCGCCCCACCACCACCGGTCGGTACAGCCTTCTTGACCACGCCACGTCACCGTCGTACACTTTCACCACTTCTGCCACACGGGAATCAGTTTTGGTGTTGATTATGGTGTTGATGGAAATGGGAAGGAAAGCAATTGACTATGCTGTCACAGATTGTATCTTCCACGTAAAATCTGCACACAAATCTTTCTCTCTGTTCAAACAGTGAATTGAGCTTCAAGCAATGTAGTGAGACATACACTCTTTATCTTTACCTTCGTCTCTATCATCTGGTGTCTTATCCCGATGCTGCTTGCCGTGGTCGGGCCGGTGGTCCTGGTCAGCGGGTGTGCCCGAGGAGGTGTTTCCGGCGAGTGAGCGGCCCTCGCAGCCCGAGGAGAACTCCTCACTGACGCTCCGCGCTGCAACACCCACGAGCTCTCATCTGTCCCGACCCCCCGGCGACAGCCCTGGCCCACCTGGCCCCGTGTACGACACACCCTCTCCCAAAGCAAGCAGGTATGTAGGTACTTGTTTCTATTGTGTTGATAGCTAGTAATTTTTTTGTCCTTCTTGCTTACGCTAATTCTTACAAGAGAACATTTTTGTGGCAAAATCAACAAAAGTCGTCGACATAGAAACTCTTTCCATTGTACAGAATCCATTTTTTCTTAGATCTTTATGATCAGGCGTCGTATGTTTACCAGATATCAACACGAGGACATCAAGCTAGTCAGCGGTTTAAATACTTTGTTTTAACAGTTATAATCGTTAGTTAAAGCGCTTTGTTGGATTTTATCTTTTTGTATTAGGTCTCGCACATTACGACATTTCTTCAGTCTAAATGTGCGAGATGATTATTATTTCACTCTTTAACATTGAATCTATTAGTGAGCTGTTTGATATTGCATGAAGTTTACAAAGTATGATTTGATCGTACTTTCTGGATGATAAGAGAAACTGAACAAATTTCCAAAGATTTCTGTCTGTTGCTGCAATCATCGTCAATATAAGACAGCTCTTCTACACGTCTATTACAGCCAAAAACATTGAGCTCCGTTTAAAACGTGTAGATGCTCTCGACATCCATTCCTAAAGCCGATTCCTTAGTCTATATTTGAAGGCTTTCGATTTTGAAATTCTAAAACTTTTTTTGGAGCGGCTGACTGTTTTGAGAATATGGCAAATCGGCATTGGGTTCAAAGAAGATATACATACAGGATTTTTGCAAAATAAACAAAAGACAAAGACTAATTTAAATAGCGATGGTTCTTAACATTGATTCTTAAAAGATCTGAAGGAGTTGTCGATTTGCCACATACATATTGCGATGTGTTCGTTTTAATGCGAACAAAGTGCGTTCTAGACGGTGCTCTGTGTGTGCTACATCAGCTTCAAACATTGCTGCACATCTATATTAGTTAGTTAATAGTGGAGCCTTCGTAATCTTCACCTCTTTTTTTAGTGGTATGAGAATTAATAGCTTCATACAGATTGAATTTTTATGTAATTTTATCAATATTTATTTGATAGTTATATCTGTCTTCGCCACTCTGTGCTCTATCTGGCTAGGACGTTACGCTAGGATTAAAGAAGCTTTTTCCTTATATGAATTTGGATTACTCCTTTTATATTCTTGGAATTACAGAAGCTCCACTATATCACAAACAAAAACCGTAAAGTACATTAACTCAAACAGAAACACATATTAATGGCAGTATGTGGTCGTATGTCTGTTACCTGCAGTTGGAATACTGCTTCATGAGTATTCTTAGTGGAGTCCGACCCCTGAGACCGTTTAGAATTTGAAAACCGAGTATGAAGTGAAGGAGAAACTACAAGATTACAAGAGAAGTCTCAAGCTAAGAATAGCTAAAAATAAAAACGCGATTGAACTGAACTGCAGTGGAAAAGAACAATGCGAAAATATTATGTTTAGAATATCTTGATATAAATCAGATGGATGTTGATAATATAATAATAAATTCATTTATTTCAAGCGATAATGCTCATAGAAATATTTCCAAAATTACAGTTATGTTACATCAAAAGTGGTGTAGAATTGTGTAAGAGATGCACTTCACATTATACTATTGATGAAGTCAGTAATCTTGTAGTTTTTAATGGGAGTTATAATCAAAATTTTGAAAAAGAGATACGAAAAGTCATCAATGAAAGGAACGAGAAACGAGCCAATAACTTTTTTATATTGAAAGTTGTAATGAATGTATGAGTAGATGTTGTAGCTAATATTTTTGTGCAAGTATTCGACATGTAGGTGGTGACGACAGGTAAGGGTTTTTCATAACAGCGTGAAAGCTCATGTGAACCAGTGCGTTATCAGCTGTATCGCAAAGTGCAGGACACACCAAGCCGAACACAACCCTCCATGAGGTGAGCAAGGCGTAGCGTGAATTTAGGTAAATCAAATATGAAAATAAGCACACGCCAACAGCAACTATTTTGCGTTGCCATTAGCAGAACTACGCCTTTTACAACATCTGTACTCGAAAACAGTCTGGGATGACATTGAACATTTCAATCGCGAAAAAGATGTCAAAAGAAAACAAGCTAGCCAAGGAGTAGTTCTACGAGGCTCGGGTCATCAGGTCATGCGGCCCTACGGGGGAGCGGTTACCTCTGGAGTAGGGGGGCGAAGCGCCTCCGTGCGGGGAGCAGGCGGCCGGCAGCAGTCGCCGCGCCAGTGTGACCAGCCGAGCAGGAGCCCACGCGCGCCGCGCTGCCCAAACCACACGGCTACATGCCTTCATACCGCTCCGCCACCCACCCCGCCCCGCTACTACATGTGCCACGCAATTCCAAGCTTACTACTCTACCCCTCGATATACTCAGATTCATAAATAATGACTAATGATCGAGAGGACACGATCAGATCATTCCAAGTTTCCAAAAGAGGGCAGACTGTGACGTTCTAGGAGCTCTTCGATCTACTGGCAGAATCTACATTCCAGAGACTGATAGGTTGTGCATTTTAGGCGGTGCCAAGAGTAAAAAGATATTCAGAGATGGAATGAGGGATGAGTGGAATGGTCTGATCGCGCCGCTCGAGCTGACAGAAGAGCTACAAGCTACAAGCTGCGAATGGCGCGGCACATGGGGCGCAAGCTGTGCGGTGCGGGCGCCGCTCTGTGGAGCAGACACTTACGGCATCCGAAGTCCCTCTGTGAGGATATTGAGTGCACGTGCACGCCGATGATGGCCTCCATCGGGACCTCCGTGCGAGGTATCGACACGGCTGACGGCGGGAGGAAAATTGGCTGCAACATCCCGAAGTTGCATTCTTCTGGGACTAGCGAGCGGCAGCCGGCATGACACTGCAACAATACCAAAGCCTTATTATGATGTTTTTTTAAGGACAAGGTTAATTTTTTGATGGATTACTGTGAAGCTCAGATTTTTGGCTTGTGTATAAGTTCGTTGGGAAGGTGGTGGCTCCTTTTCTCTAATACTATAGCTGGTACTGACCGTACTACCGCACCACTCGCACCGGTAGCCGGTGAGGCACTCGGCGGAGCAGCAGGCGCGGCGGCAGGCGATGCACTTGGAGTTGTTGGGCAGGTTGCCTTCCCGCCAGTGGTGGACATGGCGCGGCTCCGTGCCCGCGCAATACGTCGCGTTCTCCTTGCAGTCCGCCGCCGCGAAGTCCACGCATTCTCCGTGCACGTAGTACTCGCATACTGCAAGGTGATAGGGGAAATACTTAGAAGAATCAGGAATTACGATTCTGAACCTTGGAAGGGCAATGAAAGGAGGGTGACGTGCTCTGATTATTGTTTTAAACAATTATTTTTTACTTTTCAAAGGATAGTTTGTCGGGGGGTTTCTTAAATTTTTTATTTAATTTTATTGAGAATGGATTCCATGAAACGATCTCATTGACATATAAATGCTATTGAAAACACTTCAAAGACTTGATGACGAGCATGAGCAATATATAATGAAAGTAAGGAGATAAAAAGTGCTGAACTCTTTATATTAAAGGAGCACATAGTTAAAACAATTACACTGAATATCTCTAGCCACTACGAACAATTTAAAGCAATCAATCTTTTAGTTATAGTTTAAAATCTAGCTTCAAATGCTTCACTCAGTTTGTACTTATACCATCGAGAAGAATCGTGACGATGTACCTGGATGACATTTTAAGTTATTACTATCCCACCAAAAACATAAATGTAAAAATAGAAGCCAAGTTCATGGTAGTTTGGTGCATGGTTTGCACAAAAAAGTTGTGACATCAAAAAAGCGGGCCAAGTCAAATCCTTACACATGAAAGAACTTACTCATGCAGTGCAGCGCCGGTAGTTCATCCAGACGCTTCCGACACACGGTGCAGAACTTCCTCTTGTGGTGGGTCGGCTCGGACCAGCAGTGCGCCACAGGGTTCTGGAAACATAAACACGTCGACAATTAACAAAATAGAAAAGGAAGAATGAAAAGGCCTGTTTGGAAAGTGCTCACTCCATCGTCGACTCTGGCTCTGCTGCCCTTGTGTCAAGAGCAGACCCATAAAACATACATCGTTCCTTTCATATTTTAAGTAGGTACCATCGCGTTGCATCTTGTTACAAATTGGTGCCATTTCCCTGCATTCTTTAAAATTTGCTATAGGATTCTAAGCTATTGACAAAATCAACATAGAGCCATTATCACTGATCACAGCGCTCTTTAATTTCTATTTAAGATCTAGACTTTGTATCTATTTACCTGTGTATCACAAATAAAAATGATTTGATTTGATTTGATTTGATTATTCTTGATAGAGCTTATCCAGCTTACCTACATTACCGAAATAGTTGCACAAGCCAGACATAAATCGCAAAACGGACTGCCACTGCCACTGACGTAGTTACGTTTTCATTTTAAAACGGTAAAACCAAACTTAACTAAACTATGTACACATAATAAAATGCAACATATCTAATATCTGTTTCTAATTAGTTTTGGTGTGAAAATATTAAACATGAACAAAATTAGACCGAAAAAACGATATTGCGTGAAAATCCCCTAAAATCAAAATTGCTCTTTAATTTTGTAGATATGTTGCATTTGTAAGTATGTGTACAAAGTTTTAAGTTAAACTGTTTTAGTATATTAACCCTCAGCGATATTTTTTTTCTGCATCCCCTCGACCACTCTGGCTTATTGCTTTATAAAATTATTGACTTTCGTATTACCGCGGGGTATATTTAGCTCGTCTATGGAGCGTGGTCACGGCATAGAGGGTCCCTGGAGCACTGGCATGGTTACCGTAACACGATTAATTAGATAAGAACGTTTTATTTAGAAATCGATCGCTTTATATTTTTAGTTAACAATGCATGGCGGAAACATAGAAAGATATGATGCAACACATCAGAGTAAGTAGCTATGTAAGTAGTACCTAGTAGTGGTACAAGTTAAAACAAGAAACTTAACTTAACTTTAAGCAAGTTAATAAATATTAAAAAAACAAAAGAAGAATATGGGTAAAGAAGTATTTACTTCTGCGGGAAAAATTATCAAATATGCAAATATTGAGTGTTTTGGAACCATCTGACTCTTTAGAGTAGGAGTTGCTAACTTTGAACATCTTTTGAAATTAATTACTCCATATAATCAAAATACAGACGTCTCTCCTGTGCGGCGGATGAGCGCTGACTGAGCGGTCTAAGCGTGCTAAGTCTTATTACACCACGCGATGTCAAGCAAGTAAGCAAATTAGCACGGCCGAATCCACTCGATCGGTCTAATTAGACAGACCAGCTTGCTAAGTCCTATTACACTATGCTAAGTCTTAGTAAGACTGTCTTGATATCGCATGGTCTAATAGGGGTTTAAGTAAATGTAGAATCTCACCTTGATAAGACTGGGCGCTACACCGCAGCACGGCGTCACCACCTGCCCCACACACCTCTCGTGCACGATGAAATTGCATACTGAAACAATACAGGAATATGTTAGTAACATATCAATACAGGAATATGTTAGTAACATATCAATACAGGAATATGTCAGTAACATATCAGCAAATAATGGTCCAGTTGCAGCAGGACTAACATGCGCTCGAAGATATGATTTTGTCGTCACATTATCTCGTACGCTGCGCCAGAATTATATCCTGGCGTGCAGCTTTCCAATCAGAAATTCGTGTCCGTATTTTTTATTAATTCCTTAGACAAAACCAAAGGGTATCTTCAATGATAATATCGTTCATAACCCTTATGACGCCCCAAGGATTCATTTTTTCGATTTCGCATTGTGTCTTGAAGCCTCATTTAACTAGGTGCCCTATGTGTTAAGATTTATGCTTTTCAGCGTAGCTCTGAACCAAATGAATAGACCTCAGCGTCCAAATTATACTTATAATCAATATTCGTTCATTTACAAAACATTTTTACTAGTAAATGGGCGCTTTTCCACTAGACGGCACAGCACCGGCAACGGCGACGGTACGGCACCGTCGCCAGTATCGTGGAAGAGATAATGTATGAATATCAATTAAATTATATGACACGCTTTTCCACTTGCCGGCACGTCACCAGCACGGCATGTCATCGATTCCCACCAGTATTGTCACGTGATCGTTGCCGTGCCGTCTAGTGGAAAAGCGTCCAATGATCGGGAAGTAGAAAACGTTAAACGAACTTACTAGGCGTGGGCGGCGGGCGGCCGACGAAATCATGTTTACTCGGACTTTTTTGGGCATTATAATGTTGCCAACTCAGTTTTCGGTTTTGGGGCTAAATGAAGTTCAAAAACGTGCTAGATGGGGGCTAGATTTGGGCCAATGAATTTAAATTAAAGAAAATAGCTATTTAATAAAAATAAATAAAAAATATGAGTTTTGTTAACAAATTGGTTCCTTATTATTAATCAAAAACTTATAAAAATCAACTTTACAAGTAAAAATTAACATTGAAAGTTAAAGTCCTCATCGGAGGAGGATTCCTCAACGCACATTTCTTCATTTACATTTTGCGAACATTTTGCGAAGTAGTAATGTGTAATGTGTGTTGCCCGCATAAGTGTTCAGTGTTAAGTGTAAGCTCAGTTTTGTTTTAATTTTTGTCTCGTTGTATCGCACACGATTTTTTTTGGCAATATTTATACTGTGCCAGTGTAAAATTTTCTTAGGCGGTTTTGGAGCTAGATTTGGTGCTAGGTGCTAAATCATTAATTTAAGGGCTAAGTGAGCCAAAAAAGCGCTAGATCTAGCACCGAAAGTGCTAACTTGGCAACACTGATTATAACGAATGCGTCATCTATTTAATTTACTCTGTGGTTGCACCCGGCCGTTAGTTTGTACTATTTCATAGAATCGAAGTTATTTTGATACTTTCTGGTTAAGTACAACTTTTCCTTGTACATATTTATGGATTTATTTATTTGAGAATACTGACTATACATAGTTGATAAATCGACCAAGAATGAGTACGATATAGTTTTAGAGTGGTTTTCGATAATGGGATACTATTTAAAGATATTATTTAAAGATAAATTTTTAGGAGATTTTTCTGCATGGAAATTGTTTATTATAGGTTTAAGTAGGTAAAGTAATATTGAAAATCTAATTCGTTTTAGTAGGTACTAAAAATATACTCTACATATTTCGGAGTTCAGACTATAAAAAACAAATAAAAATAAAATACGCTATTTGACTGAGATTTGACTACTAGTCAAATCAGCAACTATTTATGAAATGTCAATAACGATTTTTTGTATTAAGAGGCTACCCTGAGCCAAGTGGCGGTCTCATCAGTCAAAAAATCATAATCCACTGAAAACACAATCAATCGAAAATCCGGTACGGCGAATTGAAGTTAAAGCAAAGAAGATAATTTAGAACATCATAAACTTATGATTCAGTGTTTACAGCAGTTACAGATAGCAAAAGTGCTAAAAGTGGCCGTTTTTCGCAAATTTTCTTTCTGTTACTACCAGGAACTATGAATTTCAAGTTTATGATGTTCTAAATTATCTTCTTTGCTTTAACTTCAATTCGCCGTACCGGATTTTCGATTGATTGTGTTTTCAGTGGATTATGATTTTTTGACTGATGAGGCCGCCACTTGGCTCAGGGTAGCCTCTTAAAATACTGGGTTATGACGTCACTCGCAAGTAAATGTTGACTACTCAAATCAATAACTTCTATATTTTTAACTTGATTATTAAATCGAAATGTGCAATTTTTTTAAAAATGATGACTGAGATCCACAGTATTTTAGCCATCAGTTACGTTTTGATTTTTTTTAGCCAACCAGTCAACACGCCTATACTATTGCATGCTTCACAGCCAGCTCAATAGAAGCCATCATTTATTTATCAGTCCCTAGCACGATACGAGTAAAACAACCGTACTGAAAACTAATAAATAGGGCTCAATTCTAGATGCCACCGACTAAAATTAAAATCTATCCGTCAATTTTGAAGTAATAACATTGAAAAAGGACAAGAAATTAATAGTCAATGGTTTTACGCTTTTTCCGCAAGATTCTGGCGCGCATTTGCACATTTTCACTGTATTTTACCCGCGATCTTAAGATGAGTATTTAAATAGACATACATACATACATAAAATCACGCCTTTATCCCTAATGGGGTAGGCAGAGCAAAAACGACCTAAACATAGGTCGTTCGCCACGTCTGACAAGTTTCGAGGGCTAATACAGATGATGGTTATGTATTATTGCTATAGTGACGGGTAGTCAGCCTATCGCCTAATTTACAATACACTGAAACCCTCTATTCCCTTAGCTGATTTTTACAGCATGCACGGGAGGAGATGCAGCTGGCGCATTCTATGTTCTTCTATCACTCCCAGTCCAGCATGGAAGTAGACAATCAAATTTCCTGTCCTTTTTCAATCTATTTTATTCTTAAACTGACAGGTAAAGGAGATCCGGCCGTTTTCATATAAACTGAGGCTATTTTTGTGACATTCATATAACATCAGCTAAAAATATATGACTGTCACAGATTTAGCCAAAATTGCCGGACGTCATTTAAATTTAGCTTTAGTAAGTGGCTTTTATAATTGAGCCCTAACCTCGCTTTGCATAATGTAAGTTGAACACATGTAATTTTACACGCTGTAGCACGCTACAGCGAGCATTCAAGTTCAGGCTTAGCCGAAGCACGCTATTCTGACATGCGATGCTTGTTGTCAAGTGTTGAAGGTGGTTAAAGATTGATACGGCAAACTGGCTACGGGCTACGGGTCTCGTAGACTTACGTTTTGCTACGGCGTAGCGGACTTAGAAGTTAGTTTTTCGTAGCAAATTCTATCTTTTGTTTGTTTATTATATTGCTTTTTATCTATTCTGTGATATTGTTTGATTAGTTGGTGATATACGTAGTAAAGATAGAAGTAGTAGAATGTTTTATATGATTTGGTAGTTCTCAAGATTCAAAAACCTATAGGGTACTTCCCGTGGATCTACAATCATAAGTAGAAGGAAGCAGTGTCTAATAGCACAATCAAAGGAAAAAATCCAAAAACTGTAAATTTGTTCAAATATCACAAAAAAAACGATTCTTGTCATTACAAACTTATTTCGTAGTCGTCTCCCTATATCTAGTATGGGGACAACAGCAAAGTTAAGTTTGTTCTATAGTCCAGTTCATATTTTTTTGTGAAAAAACTGTCTGTGCTATAGGGAGGGTTCTATATTCGCTTTGAATACCCCCAAGTTGGTACGGAAACCTCGGTGAGCGAGTCCGACTCGCACTTGACCGTTTTTTTTTTTAAATCTTGTCGATTAGTGTATTCTTTTGAGCCAGTGTCAGTTTGTGACTTTGTGACCATCATGGTTCGGAGTGCGGCTACCAAAAATCGATTTTAAAAAGTAAATAATCACAACTCTTTTCGGGTGTTTGTTGTTTTCTTTGTGGCCAGTTCTCGTCGACCAGATAATAAATAGTAAATAGTACCTAAATAGCATAATAAATAGTGTTCTCTTACGGCTCCTTGTAATTGGGTACTTGACTGGGTAGCTTAAAAAATTCAAAACGTTTATACTTAAAACTGATGGCTAAAAATATTGTGGATTTCATTCATCATTTAAAACAAAAATGCACATTTCGATTTTAACAATCGAATTAAAAGTATATTAGTTATTGATTTGATTAGTCAATATTTACTAAAATGTGACGTCATAATTTACTATTTTCATACAAAAAAGCGTTTTTGACATTTCATAAAAAGTTGCTGATTTGACTAGTTGGAAAGTAGCCAATTCGGTGCCTAGAAATCATTTTAGAAAGTGATGGCTATAATATAATAACTATAAGTCTTCTCGATTACATTCGTTTAGGGACAAGGTGTTAGTATAATCGGTTTGGGAGTACGACTGTTCAGTTTTATAGGGGTGTTACTCTACCCATGTTCTATCTGAGTTTTTAAACTAGGCAGGTACTTCATTTTTCAGCCAGTATTTTTTTTTTTCACCGATGTCGATTTGTGACCAGATGATAGCATTCGCGTTCTCCTACGGGTGCCAGTATCTCGGCTGTCGGTCCCGAGTCCCAACATCCGCGGATCGATACGCCAGCGCGCATGCCCGCCCGCCCGCGCGCGAGCCGGCCGCCGCGCCGCGCGGGCGAGCTGCTTCCACGCGCAAACTTGCCAGATACATAGAGAATATTTACCGTAGAATATTTACTCATGTGTCTGGCAGCACATAAAAACAGAGAGAGAAGTGCAGACGGCAATATACTATCATAGAGTTACTCTGGACTGGTGAATCGAGTGTTTTAATTATGTTGACTCTATTTAACATATTCACTGCAGCCCATATAACCTCGCGGTTTTGGCTCTGTCTTGATATTCAGAGGTTTATACTTAGTTTGATTCTCGGTGGGAGAAGTATAAGAGTTCTTCAGTAAATCAATGAGCTGTCTTTAGAGAAAGTTGTTTGTTATCGCAAGCACCAAGCACCTTCTATCTATGGCATTATTTGAAGGATAGGAAGGATACGACATTTTACAGATAGTAGGAAGTACTTCTTATTTAAGTCCAAGTATTATAATCACATTTTAATAGAATCAATTTATTTTTGATTCTAATTATCAGTATGCGTTCGTTTTAGGAGAGTCTGCTAACCTGCGCAAAATTACGAGTAAAATTATTGCCGTCCCTTTCAGTGTTTTCATGACAGAAAGGGACAGGCATGGACTCATTTAGTTGAGTTGTTGTTGAGTCGTTCGCAACACTAAATATCTATGACTGGTTATACAGGAATTTTGGTCAAAACTTGCATAAATAGTACAAACACTACTTAAATAAACTATAGCACATCGGTGAATAGACCGGCTAATGACAGACTTGCCGAAAGAGCCAGGCTGAGCGCAGGCTAAGCGCTCTCCACGTGGAGACTGCACTTGCACGTGTGCACACTTTAAAAGTCAACAGCTTAAACCTCCATTATAAAAGGTACCATTAAAATGTAGACATATAAGTATGTGCCTGTGATAATAAATCCCCATACGATTTTCAGTCATACCTACAATGTGAATTCTTTAAGAATATACCTCAAAATGATCTGAAATTTCGAAACTATTAAACTATCATCCCTTAAGGCTTTGAACCCTGCTTTCCATAACACCCTGTAGGTGCAGGTATTAATTTTTTTTTCCAGATTTAAAATAATACCTACATAATAAAAAAAAATATCGTTCAGTAAATCTCAAATGGAATAGCTAGTTTTTACAAAATGATAGGGACACAGTCGAGAGTGGCCCTACAAAAGAAAATAAACACTTCCTTCCAGAACGCTACAGCTATAGCAATGGCTACGTTCACTTCCTTCGTCATCATCATCATCAGTCTGCATCAGTCCACTGCTGGACATAGGCCTCTCCCATGGCACGCTACTAAACTCGTTCTTCAGCCGTTCTCATCCAATTTCTGCCCGCTTTCTTACGAACATCATCACCCACCTAGTTTCAGGAAGTCCTACACTACGTCTACACGTCCTTACACGTGTATAAACGCTTCAGCTATAGCGATGGCGACGTCTTGTCAAGCCTTAAGCCCATTCGTTGCCCTTCGATGGAGAGCGTTATTGACTTCGGCTATAAATACCCGCGGCTTGTTTTATCCTATCAGAAAGATTCTTAAGAACATCATCGCCCCACCTTGTTTCAGGACGTCCTATATTACGTCTACACTTCCTTACACGTGT
Source organism: Scrobipalpa atriplicella (assembly GCA_029255725.1). NCBI lineage: Eukaryota > Metazoa > Arthropoda > Insecta > Lepidoptera > Gelechiidae > Scrobipalpa > Scrobipalpa atriplicella. The sequence continues at coordinate 86,714 of JARACY010000417.1, forward strand.
ATTAACGCTTCAGCTATAGCGATGGCTACGTCTTGTCAAGCCTTGAGCCCATCCGTTGCCCTTCGATGGAGAGCGTTATTGACTTCGGCTATAAATACCGGCGGCTTGTTTTATCCTATCTCAGAACCGTTTCCTCTTCCGAAACGGCGGGGCGGCCGATATTTAATGTCAAGGTGCAAGTTACAAGTCTACACTATGAAATATTCATACCGGATGTAAGGGACAGCGTACCGCTAACTTATAGGGGTTGCTCAGTCAATGGAACTGAACAACTTTCACCAGGAAATTGTTTCAGAAAAAATAATGGCTTTTTCATGTTAAAGCCAGTTGACTGAACGAAGACGTGGACTTTTTTCATGATACTGAAAAGCCATTGCTTATCAACATGGGTCCCAAAACATCAAAATTGTTTAGCCCGCTTAATCAGCCTGGCTACGTTAACAGGAGTTCCAAAAAGATATCGCTTGTATTGTATTTATATTATAACTGTTGAAACTAAGTAGCATATTGTATAATATAAATTTAAAAAAAAACACATCACATATAAATAAAAGTATTTAAACGGGGCCCCACATTAGTATATGTATAAAAACTTATCAAGCCCCCAGGTTACTGAGTCCAGCCCTGGAATTTCTAGTGCCAACGTAAACAATATTGAAAAAGTCAAAGAGCAACACCCCAGTGGTCCTAAATATATAGGGTGTTAACTTCTTATTATCGAGTGGGTTTTTCGAGTCGACGAACGGAACGACCCGATAAACCCTGGCTGTAACAAATATACAGACTGTAGCGTGAAATGGTGTATACGGGACTTAGGAGGTGAAATATCAGAACAGCCCTCTATTTTTTATTTATTGTATGGTCTTCATTAAGTAGTGCGAGGTCCAGTGCATTAGCCTTTTGGCATTAGCACCACCCGGGTAACCCCATCCCACGGTAAATAACAAGGTTGATTTCAAGATATGCAACCATCGCCCGAAATGCCTTAGAATATAGTTCAAATCAGCGCGCGCTACGGCGTGGCGGTTACGTCCGTGGCCGCGTCAAAAATGTGCGCAAAACGCACAAAAAAGCTAATTCCATAAAAACTAAGCCTCGGATCAAAAAAATGCAACATACCAATTTTAGATAATCATAATACGGATAATTTCCCGAAGGAACCGTGAAAGCGCTGCTAATAGTTTAGAAGGAATATCAAATTTACTGATAAAAACAGCTTTACTTTCAGATTCTTTTTTTAAGCATACTTATTTATGAACTAGAATATTTTCAAACGTTGCAATTGTAGACCATGAACTAATTTCTTAGATGTATATTTTTTTGGCATTTTCCATTGATTCGTTTAGGAGAAACATCCTTTTAAAAACAATCATTTGCCGGTAGGAATCACCTTAATTAAGGTAATTCCTATGGACATTAAGCAACATCGATCTGTCACGATTACTATAAGTAAAAGTAACCGGGATTGACAGTTTAACGGTTTTATTCGAAGCATGGAATCCTTTTTCTTCGACAATCAGGCGAATCTGGATAAAATATCACAAAGTGCCCCCAAGGAAATCAGACCCACGGGCCATAGGTCATATCATACCACTATACCACGGAGCCAGAGCGATCAGTAGTCCCCTACAAAGGGGGGGTCTACTATTCCCTGAGTCCGCGCCTGTGGCTACTAGTGCCAATGTAAACAGTACTGAAATAGCCAAAGGGCAATACCCCACTGCTGGGCGACGGTCAGCAAGTTCAATGTTTACGTTAAACAAGTGCTTTGATGTCCCAATACCGGCTATTTTTATGCTGTCTCTACAGTTCGGAACAAGACTGAATTTAAAGACGTTATTGCAGTGAACTTAATTTTTTTCTATATACACTTGAAATAAAAAAGAAAACTGGTTTTAAGTTTTTCTACGACAGGTGATATATACTGACTACAGAATACTTGACCCTTTTACCTGCCTTACCTTAATAGATGGTTTAGATATTTAATATTGCCCAATTTAACAAAAACTATAACTCCCTGCCTAACCTGTGGTAAATTACAGGCGTGACATGATATGATAATATGTGTTAAGTACGAGAATTTATGACATTTTTCGTTTTTGTGTTTAGTATCAAAAACAGCACACAAAATATTGCTTCGTTCGCTACAAATGCTACGGCGTAGCAATGGTCTACGTAGCACGGGTCTGCGTAGTAAAGGTCTACGTAGCAAGGGTCTGCGTAGTAAAGGTCTACGTAGTAACTGTTTTCGTACAAAAAACAACATAAACACATTCATATAATCACGCCTTTATCCCTAATGGGGTAGGCAGAGCGTAAAAACGCAAAAACGACCTAAACAAAAGTATTTATTACAGATGTAATAAATTATATTGCTATTATATTATATTATTATATTATTATATTATATTATTATATTATATTATTATATACGTATAGTGAAAACAAATATTTCGAATGTTTACTCAGTTGGCAGAGCGACGGAACAGATTCGAAAGTCGCAGGTTCAAGTCCTGCCCGAAATAAATTTATTATTTCTTTCTTTCTTATTAAATGAAATATTTCGAAAATCCGATAGCTTAGGTTCCAGGCATAGGGCATGACTACCGGGTGTAAGGGACAGCGTACCAGAAACTGATAGGTCAACGAAACTGAACAACTTTCACCAGGATATATTCAGGAAATTAAAAAAAAAACAACAAATTGTCTGATCGAGATTCGAGGTGGTAATTTTGTTTGGTTTTTTTTTTTTTCATTTCCTAAAAGAATTTCCTGCTGAAAGTAGTTTCAGTTTAGAGCAAAGTGAGCAACCCCTATCAGTTCGTGGTACGCTTACACCCCGTATGCATACGTCATGTTTGTTTTGTATCTTTAAATAAAATTGTTGTTATTATTTTTTATTATTATTTAGGTTATTCTTGATTTGCTGTGTTGCCCCAAAAGCTAAAATTCTCTCACAACATATGGGTTGGCTGGAAGAGATCTCTGTGTAGAGATAAGCTCGCCCTTGCAACAAAATTTGTAATCACTTTTCTGTATTTTTGATGCAATAAATAATATATACAACGTGTAACATAAAGGGTATATGCATCGTGAAATGTGTAAATCTACCCATGAAACTGAACAACTTTCCCTAAGAAACATAGGTCGAAATACGAAAAAACAATTTGACTTCCCATACTAAATGCACTATCAGCTGATGAATTTTGTATGGAAGGTCAAATTTTTTTTTTCGTTGTTCGACCTATGTTCCTTAGGGGAAGTTGTTCAGTTTCATGGGTAGATTCACACATTTCACGATGCATATACCCTTTATGTTACACGTTGTATAGAAAACCTCGGGATTTTATAATTAGCTATGTCCGTAACCCCGATGCGGCTAAGTTGCACTTGCACCAATTAACGCACTCCGTAAATACACGAGCGCGTTATATTTAGCGAAGCAATTACGCATGTTTTGTAAAGTCTATACTGGGTGTAAGGGACATTGTACCAGAAACTGATAGGAGTTGCTCAGTCAACGTTACTGAAACACCCCCTAAGCTATGGCACGCAATTAAATTAACACCCTGTATAGCGATCTCAAGATTGAGATCAATATTAAATATAGATTTGACTGGGCCATTTTGTACTGAAATGGCATTTCTGATACGAACTCAAACTCGCTGTCAGTCTCAAGTGCTGTTTATTATTACGGGTCTAGAACTCAAAGAAGATGGTTCATGGGATCATAGAAGGTGACAACATTCTTGTATTTATTACTATCCCATTCTATCCCTAACCAAACTTTTTCTAATTCAAAGCTCTTCATCCAGGTCTTCCATGCTAGACTGGGAGTAATAGAAAAACAGAATGTGCCAGCTGCATCTTCTCCCAGGCATGCTGTAAAAATCAGCTACCTACTAATAAGGGATTCGAGGGTTTCAACGGGCTGGCAACCTGTCACTATAGAAATATACAGATCTCCCTCAAAAACCCTCGAAACTTAAGTACCTACCTAGATCTGTCAGACGTGGCGGAACGACCTTTGTTTAGGCCGTTTACGCTCTGCCTACCCCATTAGGGATAAAGGCGTGATTATATTTATGTATGTAAAACTCCGGTTTCCTTAACAGCCGAAGGGTATGTGTCTGTCACCTAGCGTATGCCTCAAAAGAGGTGAACGTGAAGTAATAGAGTAGTAAATAATACAGAGGCGACTGCACGCGATGGGGATGTCAACAGGTGCCTCGAGTCTAGCCTGGCTTGCACATTTTGTCGTGTGCAAAGTGGCACAAAAAAGGAAACAGCTGTGGCAGGCCTGGCAGGCAAAAAAGGAGAAAAAAAAATCTGTGATTTTTTCTTGTAACGGGCTAAAAAAGTGTCCATTCCAAACTTAGGCTCGTATTTATAAAGCCATCTCAAGATTGAGAGCAATATTGAGTGCAGATTTGACAGGTCATTTTGTATTGGAATAACGTTTCTGATACGAACTCAAACTCGCTGTCACTCTTGAGAGCTGATTATAAATACGGGCCTTAGAGCAGCGAAGGCCTTCCGAAGATTCCAAAGTACCAGAAATTCATTGTAAAGTGCAAATTATTAGTTTGCCTAAGAGTACATTGGAAGGTACTCTATTTAAGTTACTTTGAGTGTAGTTTATATGATCTGCTATACAGGGTGTTAAAAAAAGTACTAGTAAAAAAGTACCTACTGCGTTGAACGCATGAAAGCAGTGCGTTCCTTTTTTACTTTTTTACACCATGTATATATTTTTTGGGTGTACTTTGTTGCATGGACTATAAACTGCAATTGCAGTAATTCATAGTTGCAACAATCACGACTTAACTAATATAAGTCTATACCTGTCACTTTCTATCATGAGAAAACAAAAAGGGACGGCAATAATATTAGTCAAGATTTAGTTAAGTTGCGCCCGTAGGTTGCGCCCTCCACAAAACGATAGCAATATACTATAATATTATACCTACGCGATAAAGTTCGAAAATACCTAGAATAAAAATATATCTATCTATCTATCTATGTACCTGACCGATATGTATGGTTATCCCAAAATTCATAATAAAATAGAGCTTTTCCTATTTCATTTCATAACTGCGTACTTTTCTTAAACTAAGTATACATAACGTGGCGTAACGTTTGCAAAGTCACTAATCAAATAATTAATAATTATTTTAAAGATAATGTGTTTCTTTTTTTATTATAAACCGTTATACGTAGTCCTTATTGTTTACAAAGAAAGAAAAAAGATTGTAGAGCGCATTTCATATGAGTGTGCCTGCACCCTTAGCAGAAACAAAATACGTCATTATTCCAGCGTGACACTTAAACAGAAATAAAAGCATATCACTGGCTGCATACAAGAAAAAGAAAAACAAAAATCGCTTCGTCCGAAAATCGTGATTATTTTTCAGAAGCGCGGCGGCGGCGCGGCCTTCGGCGGGGTGCGGGGCGGGGCGCGGGCGCGGCGGCGGGAGGTCGGCATTGACGTCACGCCGCACGGGCCAATCGCGCTACGCCTTCCATATTTCGAATTTGACTTACCGCGGGTGGCTTTGCTTCTATCCGTGTTCTATCCCCAACGGGAGCTTTCAGCTTTGGCTGTATGCGATACTTTGCCTTTGCTTGCTTTGCATCTTGTTTGCTCTACTATAATAATGGGCAAAGAGAAACAAAATGGTTGCTCCTTTAGAGAAGTGAACTAAAGAGTGAAAGTGAAATATTAATAATGAATTCACATGCTCAAAGCTGTGTGGAAAATTTTCTTAATTTAATTGGAAACAGTTGTTCTGTGATAAGATTCAATGATGAATGAAAGATTTAAATGCCAACTTTCTAAGTTACCAAGTAAATAAAGTAGGTAAATAGAGAAAATACTTTTATTTTTATAATTACTGAATTTAGCTAAACTGAAACTACTCCATACAGGCTACTTTTTCCAACTAGTCAAATCAGCAACTTTTTATGAAATGTCAAAAACGCTTTTTTGTATGAAAATAGTGAGTTATGACGTCACATTTTAGTAAATATTGACTACTCAAATCAATAACTTATATACTTTTAACTCGATTGTTAAAATCGAAATGTGCATTTTTTTTTAAATGATGAATGAAATCCACAATATTTTTAGCCATCAGTTTTAAGTATAAACGTTTTGAATTTTTTAAGCTACCCAGTCAAGTACCCAAAACAATATAGGTACGTAAAATCTGCAAACTACAAAGTGATGACGTAGTATCGATATTGACGCTACGTCAAGTCGTCAAGAAACAGTTTTGTGACGTCATACGACTATTGTAGCACAGATTAAACAGTACAACTGGAACCAGCTACACCTGCCAGTGTTGCCATAAACAAACTACAAAAGTTCTTCCAAATAAGGACAGGGTCAAAGAAGTAATAGTCCTCCCGCCGATTTTTGGTGATGGCGGCCAATCTCCCAGAGATCGGCAAACTGCGCAGGACTTGTTTTAAGTGCCCAAGTGCGCAACACACAAGTGCACTCTCTATTCCTTCAATAGGCTAGAGCTTTACAAGTTCCATGAATTACATACAAAATGCTTTCGCAGGAGACAAAGGGCTATTTTTAATTTTTCATATAAATAAACGTATTATTCGGTGCTTTTACGGTGAAGGAAAAACATTGTGAGGAAACCTGCACACACCTACGAAGAAATTCAAAGGTTGTGAGTGAAGTCGACCAATCCGTACTGGGCCCACGTGGTCGACTTAGGCCCGATCGCCCTAAATTCAGTGAAGGCTCGTGCTCCTCGGTGGGGACGTATTATGATGTATTTTTGTTAATAAGCACCTATTTGTGTTTATCTGCTATACGTTGAGTTTCTATTGATTACAAACAGAAATATTATGCAAAAATATTAGAAGAACAAATTGAAAAGGACTCCTCGACCTAATCCCACCAGCTCCCTTCTACCACCAGACATTTAGACGCACCGCAGAAACCAGCCATACTTGGTTGTTTGTCCACCAATTGGGTACTTGACTGGGTAGCTTAAAAAATTCAAAACGTTTATATTTAAAACTGATGGCTCAAAATATTGTGGATTTCATTCATCATTTAAAAAATAAATGCTCATTTAGATTTTAATAATCGAGTTACAAATATAAAAGTTATTGATTTGAGTAGTCAATATTTACTAAAATGTGACGTCATAACTCACTATTTTATTTTTTTATTTATTTTCATACAAAAAAGCCTTTATGACATTTCATAAAAAGTTGCTGATTTGACTAGTTGGAAAGTAGCCAATTCGGACTAAACTTTTAAAAATCTTTAATAATGCACTCAGCTAAAGATTGGAACTCACTACCTGCATCTTAGTTCCAAATGCATACAACTCCCAACACTTCAAAGGCATCTATTGGATGAGCTCGCTCCATCGTCGACCCCGTCTCTGTCGCCCTGAGATGAGTCAAGAGCAAATCCATTAAAAAAAATCACAGATATCGTGCCTTCAAACCCTTAACCCGATCGTCTTTGTTTTAGGCTAAAATTGTAGCTGACTTTATTATCCAGAGGACTTTTTCGCAAATTTTTGATATCGTTCTTTGTTTCCAAAATATCGAGCACCAAAATCAATAATTCGGAAAAGAAACACTAACTCGGCCATAACTTTTTTCGTTTTTGATTTTCTCTGAATTCTTTTTGCACCTTTTTAAATACGCGTCTTTTGATCCTTTTTTGAATGTCATATCTTTACAACACTAAGGGAATCGCACTTTTTCGTGAAATCGGGGCCTATGCTGGAGCGAATGAAAAGTCATTTCCAGCACATATATTTCCAGAGTCAAAAAAACCTTCACCTGTATCCATCCTGCATCTCACTTCTATTTCTAATTTAAGAAAATGACAGGACTAATTTAAAAGCTGTTGGAGCTTGCATGAAGTGCAAGGCGCATAAACAGCATGACCCGGTCAACTGTGACGTCATAATCTCCCCCTCTTTTATCTCGCGAAGTGTCTAGTTGTATCTAGATTAACATGGCGTGGAGAAGTTCATTTAAGTTTATTTTATATTCATAATTTAATTTATGTTAAAAATATATTTGAGCTAGTCTAGGATAAAATATCGATGAATATAATGTTTATTTTGTTTTAAAATTGTTTTTTTATTTAAAATGAAAGAACAACGTCACCAAATTACACCAAAAGACCTATTCTTTATTAAGGTACCTTAATTACCTAAGAATTATTTAAATTTTTCGATCAAAATCACGTAATAAATAGGAACACACACCGTATATTTTACTGTTCAATAAAATAAGACTACAAAATACATAAACATCTGAGCACATCCCGGTTAGTACGCTGCGCTCGTGGGGTGTTGTGACGTCACGGGTGACCCGATTCTCCTGATTCTGCAACTCGCTTCGACCCGAGAAGCAGAGCTTACGAGTATAAACACCGTCTTTGTACTTTTATTTATTGTATTTTTAGGGTTCCGTACCTCAAAAGGAAAAAAGGAACCCTTATAGGGTCACTCGGTTGTCCGTCTGTCTGTCTGTCTGTCTGTCAAGACCCTTTTTCTCAGGAATTCGTGAATGTATCAAGTTGAAATTTATACTGAATACTCAAATCTAGGGTTCCTTGAAGCTGTAAAAGAATCATACTTCTAAGTCTTCGTAATCAAAAGATACGAACGTTTGTTTGATTAATTAAAAGGGAAAGTAGGTACATAATATTATTATGTCATATTTTTTAAGTCGGGATGGTTACGAATCGGGCCCATTATTTAATTTAAATACAAAAGAATTTAAATTACCATGACCAATATTCATGTAAAAAATGTTGGGGTAGGTTCAACTTTGCCAGTGCAAAGTGCATGATGTACTGTGATGATGTATTACAACGTCGACTGTGACGTCATCAACGCTGTGACGTCTGGGAATTTTGCCCCGCCCCCTCTCGGGTTCTACAGCAACTCAAAACGTACATATAATCAGCCTTTATCCCTTACGGGGTAGGCAGAGTAAAAAACACCGAATAAAAGGAGTTTTTGCCACGACTGACAAATGATGTGTATCGCTACATAATGACAGGTTGTTGGCCCATCGTCTAAATTACAATGCACTGACCACGAATGCTGACTTCTACAGAATGCCCGGGAGGAGAAGCAGCTGGCACATTCTGTATTTTTCATTCGCTCCCAGTCCAGCATAATAAAATTCAAAACAATCTGAAAGTAATTTTGTTTTCCTTTCACACGGTGCTACTATTTTAGACAACTTTGTATTCCAGTATTTAATTTAAAAGTAAACTAGGAGTACGTTCAGAAATATACAGAGTTGAGTCGTTGCAAGATGTTGAAAGCGGGTCGCTCGTGACGTCATGGTTTCCTAACATCGACCGTTACTGGGATCCTTGTGATTACAACTGCTGTATTTGATGTAAATATAGCACAGTATATCCGTACGTATTTTTAAATGTCTATTTAAAGAATACGGACCTTGATATTAGGCAATCACTGCTAACGATTCGTGGAGGGCACGCCTTATCTAAATCTTGAATATAATTATTGCCGTCCCTTTCTGTTCTCTCATGATAGAAAATGACAGGTATAGACTTTAAGTCGTGATTTTTGTAACTACGAATTGCTACCACTGTTTTAGTTTAGGAGGTTAGCTGAAAGATATTTCTTCATAGTAATAACTTATAACTTATGTGTTTCTTGAATGCAATAAATTATTTTTTGAAATAATTCTTTATAGTGAAATATTAAAATTAAAGACCAAAAAAAGTTTTGTGCGACATGAGATGCGATATTTAAAAGGAATTCAAAGAAAAGCTACTTTATTAATTTTGCCTTTTCAAATGTACTACGCGGGACCAAACAGATTTAAATGAAAGTGACGTCACATACTAACGAGGCCTATAGTTTCCCATTTAGCACCTGTCTTTTTCTTTTACCCAACGAATAACTCTACCAGCCTCAGTTGCACTTGTACATCTCCGAAGGAACCAAACCGTCTC